>JBBYHK010359969.1:0-92577 GCA_038382065.1 Adansonia grandidieri | reverse complement strand
TAAACGGGCTTGGACTATCTATTTACAAATATGGGCGGGCTTGGGCAAAATTCGAGGCCCATATTTCGGGCCGGGCCGGGCTTGGGCAAGCATATTTAATGTTAATACCATGCTCAAACCCGGCCCGAATCCGGCTAATCCCGGCTCACGAGCAGGTCTAGCCCTATCTATATATAAATAAATTTCATATTGTTTATATTTTAATTACGATGCGATGCATGAGTAGAGGCGGTAGGCGACAGCGACGTGATAGTATATGGTCTGCTTTTAGAGCAATTTAGATGCGTTGTGGATCATCGGAAGGAGCGTTTACCGCACATTTTCCGCCTTAGTCGATTGCCCAGCCTTCGTTAGCCTACTCAAAAGGATATAGTTTCTACAATTCCAACCCCCGATCTAGCAAACATTACTAGTACGTTGTTGAAGAACCGGCAACCATTTAGCTGGGTGCATCTCTGATGGAGACATCTTAGTTACGGATGCCATCAGCACTTGAGGTACCCACTACATCCACTCAGCGGAGGAGACGTGCTAGAGATTAGTCGCAAGGATTTCTGACACCGGATAACCTGAACAACCGATTTCATTTGACAATTCTGTGGAACATGTAATAAGTTCTTTACCTTTTTTAATGATATATATTTAATTATTCTGAACTGACATGTTTCGTTTAATTTGTTTAGGATTTTTTTGGAGCCTTGTGTAAAGTCTTATTGCATTGATTAGGCAATATTTGAAAGGATCATGGCTACATGGATGAAATGGCCAGCCACTGCCAAATAAGCTATGTGGACTTTATTTCAAGTATGATCAAACTATATCAAAAATTTAATTTACAAAATAAATTATGTCTAAATTTATATGTTAATTATTTTTAGGGGAAATGTTAGTGGCTTCCTAAGCAAGGTAGTCAGTATCATACTGGTAAGCGTAACGTTTTTATTTTGGTATAGGTACTTATCTATATCGATTTGTTTTGGTGTACTGTTTCAGATTTATTGGAGTTTAAATATTTTTAATTTATATATAATATTTTTCAATATGAAATAAATAGGATTAAATAAATTTTATATATTAAATATTCATCAATTATATATAATATTCTAAAAAAAACTTCATTAAATATAAGAAAATCAATATCAGTTAAGTAATAAGGCTGAAATTTTTTAATGATCGTTAAATTTACGAATAATTATATATAATATTCATCAAATTTATGAGTAATTATATATAATATTCATCATATTTAAGATCAATATTGGTCTAACTTTTTTTTATAAGCTTATATTATGTATCAGCCGATATAGTTATTTTTGATTGATACCACAAAAACAGGGCGGCACCAACTGGTACAGCTAGTATAGATCAAAACCAAGATCGAAACGAAACCAACTATCACCGATAACGTTATATGTTGAAATCAGTATGTACTAGTCAGTACAGCCGGTACCGTTACAGTACCGATCAATGTTATCGGTATCGGTCGTACCGGCCGGTATGTTCCAATTACGACATATAATAGTACCGGTGATAGTTGGTTTCGTTTTGGTCTTAGTTTCGTTTCGGTCTTTGTTTTGATTTGTACCGGCCATATCGATAGGTACCGACCTGTTTCGGTAGTACTGACAAAAAATAGCTGTATCAACCGGTACATAATATAAGCTTATAAAAAAAAGTTAAACCAACATTGATTTTAAATTTGATGAATATTATACATAATTATTCATAAATTTGATGAATATTAGATAAATTATTCATATAAATTTAATGATCATTTAAAAATTTCAGCTTTACTACTTAATTGATATTGATTTTCTTATATTTGATAACGTTTTTTTAAAACATTATATATAATTGATGAATATTTAATATATAAAATTTATTTAATATCATTTATTTCATATTTGAAAATATTTTTCATATATATAAATTAAAAATATTCAAACTTCGATAAAGCCAAAATGGTATACCAAAATATACTGGTACCGGTATGTACCTATACCAGAACAAAAATGGTACATCCACCGGTACGGTATTGACTACCTTGGTACCAATAACACTGCTCCTAAGCTAACTCCCATTGTTAGATGATTATTTGATGCCACTAGCTAGTAGCAAGGAGCACTTCAATCAAATGTTGAATGATAAATTGTTGCACACACTAGTCTTCTCTAACATTGATAGGATTGAAGAACTTCATTTGCGACTAGATATCAATTGATATTTTGGATCAAATTATTGACGTGGTTTAGAGAATAAGAGCTCCCAAAAAATCAAAACTAACAAAAACACCAAAAAAGATGGACATCAGTAAAAACTCTAGAAGGTCATTCCTTTTGTTTTTGCAAGTCACAAGATGGTATGACTTATTTTCTATATAAATTTTGTTTAACTTATATTTCAATATTTTCTTTTATGAACATAACTTTCAATTTGCAATTTTTTAGTCATGATAGTTGCAATGCGGTGACATTCTTGTAACTATTTAACAATGTTGGGGGTTTTGGGGATTACAAAGACAACATATTTAGTGCTATGATGGTAGAATATTTTAATTAAGTAATGTTGTTTATTATTCTGATATTTCTACAATTGTATTAATAATTGTTTATATACTTATATGTTGATTACAATGTCTCATTTATAATATAAATTTTAATATTTGTTATTTTGGGAAAACTAGATTACTGCTTTATAGTAGAAATATGGGGACGAAGTGACTACATATCCAAATTTCGATCCTATGTCCTACTCTCTAAGTTATAGTTGAGACTACTCAGACACATAGTATAGTTCAAAACTAGACAAAGGCACACAAGATTTTATTTTCTGCCAGTAAAATGCCATGACCTATACTCGGTGTTGTCTTTCCATTTCTCAGATCCACCGCAGATGGGACAACCATTGCCAGAGGACACGTGAAATAAATTTTTTATGTACTAAGATCGACGCTCTCATTGCTGCTGTTACAAGTATGCAGTAGGCTATGGCGATGTTCGTGCAAGTACAACAAATGCAATAGCAGTAAATTATTGAACTATAATAAATGTTGTAGGATATTTGATGCACTAGTGGTTATGGCAGCGCTACCGAAGGCAGTCATCCTTATTGATGTTAATATATGCCCTACAACCAATCGACTTGTATGAGGTGTATAAAAGTTAATAATGCAAACTAATCACTTTGGTTAATGATTCATGGTTTTCTTTTATGTCAGTGGAATAATTGACATTCATGCAAACACTAATTCGATGAAGCTCATGAAACATAATGGGCTTGCGAGGTTAGGAATGAGTTATGACGAAGAGATCCTTGCATCAAATCCATGTTTCTAAAAACATTCCTAGGTATTGTATTATCAAGATAGTGCATTGACAATGCACATAGACTAGCATATGCTAAGCCATCATGGATTTGACGTATGCAACTCTTTGATCTCATAGAAGTTCAAGTATAGAGATACTTAGGGATAGCGTACATGTGCTTGTTTTATAGAAACAAGTTTACTAAACATAGCTCATATAAGACCTCCACTTGGTACAAGTCACTTAAGTGTCTATGGAAAATGTCCTTATGTGTGAAAGTGAAATCCTAGGCTTATGCATATGGACATATACATACAAATTTAACCAAAATTAAATATATGTAGTGGAATTAAACAAAAAACATTTAGATTTCCTTAGGATCTTAGGAAGAGAGGTACATGTGATTGGACTAGTTTAAAAATCATAGATGTGATAGAAACGATACCTATTTAGAGATTCATAACTTTAAGCATGTTGATCCCTCCATAACACACCATGGGTTGATAACTACAATCTCTTTTTGAGGCCAAAAGCAACGTAAGTGTTATTCCTATAGAGATTATCCACATATATGCTTATTGACGCCTTCATGAGATCCAATGGTTCACCGATGCTAGCTAAAAGCATTTTCAAACCTTAACCAAAAGATTTATAGGCAACAAGGTTAGATCTAAACTGATCCAGAAATAATTCTCATGCCTATTACACTAAAAAAACAACTTTATAGAGAAGTAGCTACTTTTTGCCATGTAGACAAACAAATCCAAAAATCACAATTTTTGATTTTGATAGATTTTTTCCTGATAGAAAACTAATTTTCTACCTTTGTTATGATAAGAAATAATTTTCAGTCACTTAAAAATTATGTTTGCACTAAAACACCCTTAGAAAAGTTGTTGTTTTACGTAGATAGCAATAAATAGATTTAGAAATCACAATTTTGGATTCTGATTGATTCCACTATGATAGAAAATTGATTTTATACCTTTTTCATGATCGAAAACACTTTGAGATCACTAGAATACCAATCAAAACATAGACGGGTTTAGGGAAGCAAAGAGATTTACGCAATAGCCTTTAAAGAGATCTAGGATTCTTTGCCTAGGGTTTTCTGACAACCAATTTTTTCCTAAAAAGACTGAATGTTATACACATAGGCCTTATGGACTAGGTTTACCTATTTAATGAATAACTCAAACCCATTAAACTAGCCTTACAGGTAGCGCAATTTAAAGTGTTTCTTAGAGCATAATTAAAACTATTTTGATTAACTTGTCCAAGATTGGGCCCAAATAGTAGCATATTAATATTCTAGTGCAAAAATGCACCAAAGATAGATTTTTTTTATGCCAAGCCTGTAAGCAAGCCCAACTTGGAGTAGCTCAAAACTAAACTCCATTAAATTGATAATTAGGCCTTTTAGCCTAAACCCATAATTTACATGTTAGAAAATTTAATTAATAAATTAAATTTTCTAACCCTAGTAAAACATTTTTTTACTTCATGTAAATAATATTAAATAATTAATTAAATAGTTATCAAATAATTATTTAATTTTTCAAATACAATTGGCATTATTCAATAATATCCCTAAACCATAGCTACAAATAGACATCATCTTAGTAAGACATTCTTATCTTTATTGCCATATTAAGATATCTCATAACTAGATATCATAAATCTAATTTATGTCTTAAATTATTCTTAATTGAACTTATTCAATTAAGTCCTTCTCACTATTCCTTTTATTTCATTAAGTCATACTTAATTGAATCTTGTTTTTAGTCTAATAGATCATCCATTATGTATAACCTATTAGGCTTCCATCATAAAGATAATAAATATAATTACCTAATTATGTGTATTTATATTTGTAGACTAAGATTGGCCTCTAGCAAGGCATCACAGCCACCCAGCATGTAGGAAAAGTCAATATAACCTCTTAAGAAGCCTTTTAGTAACTAGCTTTTCAGTATAATGTAGTCCTTTCACCAGATATCCCAAAAAGATCATGAGCATAGTGCAGTGTCTACTCATGTATCAATCCATATTAGTTCTTGTAGCTTTTAATTAACCTTATGAATTTAGAGAAACAATTTCTGCAAAATTCATTATATGTTGCCTAATGACTTTATCAAGTTAACCAAAGCCAAAAACATATAAGATATGTCTTCAATGTCTCTCAGCGTGGTGAATCCTCTTTGGATGACTCATTTATCCACCATAAATTCATGTCATACCCAATGTACCCTACCTTAAGTATCTATGTATTGTGGACCCATTTCATATAAATCAAAGTATGACAGTTCTCATACGAGACGACTTGTTATCACAAGTCTGAGGGCTAATATACATGATTGATACATGAGAACATATTTCATAGACACTTGAGTGACTTATATCAAATATAGTTATCATATGAGAGATATTTAGTGAACTTGTTTCCATAAAATAAGCACCTATATGTTATCCCTAAGTATCTTTATACTTTAACTTCTATGAGATCAAAGAGTTGCATGCATCAAATGCATAGAGGCTTAGCTAACCTAGTCTTTATGCATTGTCAATGCCCTGTCTTGACAATAAGATGACTAGAATATTTTTAGAAACACGATTTTGATCCATAAGGATCGCATCATCATAACTCATTACTAACTTTGTAAAGGCATTATGTTTCACGGGCTTTATCTAATTAGTGTTCGTGTGATTGTCAATCATGCCACTAACATAAAGGAAAACCTTGAATCGTTAATATAAATGATTGATTTGGATTATTAACTTATTATATGCTTCATCCAATCTGATTAGCTTAAGAGAATATACTAACAATATGCTAGTTGTATACATTAGCCTTCAGACTTGTGATACCAGGTCATTTGGTATGGGGAATGTCATGATTTAGTTCCATCATGAATGGTTCCATAATAGATGAATGCTTATGGTAGGGTGGTTTTGGATGTGGCATGAACTATATTTGGATGAATGATCTAAAGATGATTCACCATTCTAAGTGACAACAGAGACATATCTCATTTGTTCTTGGTTTTGATTAACTTATTAAAGTTATTCTCTAACACATAATGGATTTAGGATAAATTGTTTCTCTAAATTCATGAGGTTAACCAAAAGATACAGGAACTAATATAGATTGATACATGAATAGAACCTACACCATGCTCATAATCTTTCTGAGATATTTGGTGAAAGGATTAAAGTACAATGAAAGGCTGATTACTGAAAAAGTTTTCTTAAAGAAGTCATATTGACTTTTCCTATATATTGGGTGGCCGTGATGCTTTGCTAGAGGCCAATTTTGGTCTACAAATATAAACTCATTTAATTGGGTTACTATATTTATTGTTGTTATTATGGAAGCCTAATGGGTCACACATAATAAGATGATGTATTAGATTAAAACCTGGATTTAATTATGTATGACTTCATTAAATAAAAGGTATAATCAAAAGAACTTAATTGAATTAGTTCAATTAAGTATGATTTAAGACATAAATTATATTTATGAAATCTAATTGAGATGTTTTAATATGGCAATACAGATAATCATGTCTTATCAAAATAATGTTTATTTGTAGACATGGCCTTAGGGATTTATTAAATAAAGCCAAATAATTATATTTAAAAAATTAAATAATTATTTGATAATTATTTAATTAATAATTTAATAATATTTACATGAAACAAAAATTGCTATACTTGAGTTAAAGAATTTAATTAATGAATTAAATTATCTATCATATAAATTAAGGGGTTAGGCTAAAACCCTAATTATCAAGTCAAGGGAGTTTAGTTGTGAACTACTTCAAGTTAGGCTTGCTAATGGGTTGGCATATGGAATAGCTATCTTTCGTGTTCTGTTAGGCTAAAATATTAATAAGTTACTATTAAAGCGTAATCCTAGACAAGCTAATTAAAATAGTTTTAATTGGGCACCAAAAAATACTTTAAAGTGGGCCACCTTCTAAGTATGTTAGTAATAGGCTTAGTTGACCTAATAGTTAAGCCTAACCTTTGGGTTTTGGCATAACCCTATGCCTTCCTAAGCTCTCTTTGTGCTTTCATGTTTTTCTGACTATTCATGAATCATTTTTGACACAAAGAAGATAGAAAAATAGTTTTATAGCATTGGGAGATAAACTTTTCATGAAAGTTGTGAAATTGGCCAAATCTCGAAATCCTTACTTCTTTAGGCTTGATTGTGCCTACCTATATTCTAGGTGGTCATAAAGTGCTTTTAATCACAATGAAAGATAAATATCAGTTTTCTGTCCTAAAAGAGTTAACCAAAATAAAGCATTGTGTTTTTTTGAATCCACTTATTGCATTTGCAAAAAATAGCTACTTCTCTATAGAGTTGTTTCTTATTCTTTTTGGCACAATAGGTGTAGGAATTATTCCCAGATCATTTCAGATCTTAGCTTGTAGACTATATACCTTTTGGTTAAGGCTTAAGGAGATTTCTAGCTAGCACTAAAAAACCATCAAGCTTTATAAAGGCTCCAATAGGCATCTATGTATCGTTAAAGGGAAAACACTTAGATTGCTTTTAGCCTCAAGAAGAGATCATTGTAATCAACCCATGGTGCATTCATGTAGGGATTGCCATGCTGAGAGTTATGACTCTCTAAGCAGGTATGATTTCTATTAGATCTATGTTTTAAACTATAATCAAATTATAGGTACATCTCTTTTTAAAATCTTGAGGAAATCCTAGTGTGTCTTTGTATAATTCCATTATGTTTGTTTAATTTTAATTAACTTTTTATGCCTGTATCGATATGCATGAGTTTGAGATTTGCTTTTTGTGGCATCAAAGCCTAAGGTTTGTAGATTACATGTGGCCTATATGCTAGCTTTTGGTGATAATCAATCTGATTGATTTGTAAGCTGATTTAGTAATTTTTTACTTTGAAAAATTTTTTAAAAATAGTTTAATTAAATTTATAAATTTAGATGGTGTGTACTTTTGGGTTTTAATCATGTTTAAAAGTGTTTAAATGATTAATTAAAATTTTTAATTAATTCAGACTGAAGTCCTAACATGTTTTAAGCTTTTCAAGTTTTGATTTTTTTTAATCCAATTCTTGGATTAAAAATTAGCAAAATTGTTTCTTTTTAATTTTTAATTTTTAATTTTCCAAAATGTTGATCCATGTTTATTATCAATATCCATTAGTTTTAATTTTTTTTTCTAATTAAATTGATCTTAGAGTCATCTGTCAACATTTTGGTGTTAACTATTGCTAGGATGCCTTAGTTTTCATTAGTGGTGATGAATTTTTAGCAGTTGTTATTGTGACTTTTTCCTTGTTTTTCACCTTGAAAGTGTCATGAAAATTTTATAATACTTTTGGAAAAATTAGATTAAAATTAGAGTTGAAAATATTTCAATTTTGAGCCATATCAAGTGCATTAGGTGTATGTGTTAATTGTGTCACCTTGTCTTTGCTTTTGTGACCTTGATATAGCATTCATGGCAGCAAGATGTTGCTGCAAATTTGCTGTACTTTTAGAGGTTTAGTGGGAGGAAGACAATAGTGTTTGAGTTGAATCAGGTTGGGTAATATAGCAATGCATGGAACTAACTCCTTGTTAAACTAGGACCCCTCTAAATGTTGCGCCACCTTCTCCTACTTAGAGTATGATTCACGTAACTTGCATTTTCTTGAAATTCTAAGTTTGATATGATCAGATCAAGATAATCCAAAAAAAAAAAATTCTAGAAGTTAGAAAAATTGACACAATGTACCTTCCTAAGAGGTTGTGTTCTATTACAACTCTTACTTATTATCAAACACCTAATTATCCAATTGCATTAATTTTCTTAAATTGTTTTTTATATGAATTGGATAATATAATAAGCATGGAATTAAAATTCAATTAAATTTTAATTGAAAAATATATTTAATTTAAATGATTAATCCTAATTTGATTAGGATTTGTTCTAATGTGATTAAAATAAATGTTAATCATGTAAGAAAATTGTTTTCTTAAATTAAATATGGATCGATTACAAAGACTTTAAAAAATTGGAAAAAAAATCCCAAATGGTTTACGAAAGAGTACATGCTAAATGTTTTGTCCAAATGAAGACAAAGTTATCCAAAAGTTAGATAATGTCTTAATTAAGACAAATAACCTAAAAGTTATGTAATGTCTAATTTAATGTCTTCAAATGGTTTTAGAAAAGAAGTTTCCTAAATGGTTTGGAAAATATGAGATGCATAATGGTTTGTCCAAATTAGGACAACGTTATCTAAAAATTAAATAATGCCCTAGTTAAGACAATCAACCTAAAAATTAGATAATAGGAATTTAAGACAAGTTTCCTAAAAGTTAGGAATTTAGTTTAAAATGTTTTAATTAAAGAAAAATTATTAAATAATTTGATAAATTATCTCAAAATTGTTTAAAGAGGATTATGCAAATGATACATCAGATCGCTAAGTGATATTGGCTATGCTTATTTAATTTCATGCTTATAATATGATTATTTGAGGATGATTATGGACTAGACCTTAGAAGACTAAGTTACAGACGATTAATTTTTTTTGTATTTATTTTATAAATAGGGTCTGCGAACCCTACCTTCATTTTTAATTATGGGTCATAAATTCTTTTCTCACCTAACTTCCCATGAATGTAACTTGAGGTTTTTTGCAAAGATATGAATTTGTTACATAGGACCTGTACATTTTGATTTAGGTTAAGATTAGAATTTATGTAAATCCAAGATATAATGAAGAAGGTGCCAAGAAGAAAGTGGCAAGGAGATCATCATCAAGACTTGTAAAAACCTTGTATGATATGTCAAGGAATTTGACCAACTAGTTTCTAATAGCTTAAGAAGACTAGATGGAAAAGTCCATACTCATCCTAGTAGATTGTATGTGTTAGATTTATTTTGAATTTATATGTGATATATGATTGAATAAAAGCTAAGCATGCAAATCAAGTAAAGCAATTAGACCTAAAACAAATGATAAAAATCCTTGTAAAATATTAAGTCCATGCCTAAGCACGATTAGACATCTTCCACCATTCATAATAAGATACCCGAGTTCTAACCATGGAAGACTTGTTGGGCTATCCCCAATGTCCTTGCTATCTAAGCTACTTGAGTTATGAATAGTGGATCTTCCTCAACTAATGTTGTGTTGTCCAAATGCTTACAAACTTGATTGCGGAGCATTAGAATGGTGGTTAGGTGAAATACATTTGTATTGAGGTACGGAATTATCACCAAGCTGATCTAGGAGTTGAATAGAAATGGAATTGCTAAGCTATGTTACCTACTTAATTTGTTCTTTCATGGTTTGTTAGGCTATCCCCAAGGTTATGGAAGGATGAAAAGGGTGCCTAGCTTAATAAGAAGATTCAAACATTGAACTTCTTGGATTATGGTTGAGGGCTATAATCTTGATAAAAATAATTAAAACAATAATTAAAGTTGTAAAACCTTACTTACTATTTGAAAGTGCAAATTATTAACTACAAAATATTTTGGTTCATAATGGATATAAAGACAACTTGACTAATAGACTATCCTAAGTGGCATATGTGATGCTAATAGGTTTTAATGGGCCAAAATCTAATGACTAGGCCCACATTGAATGGCATATCCAAGAATAGCCCACTAGGACAGGGGCAGTCTATCAGGTTCATATTGATGACCTTGATCAAGCCCCATTATGAGGATAGCTAGTATGAAGCCTGAACTTCAAAAAGGATCAAGTATCTATTTAAGTGCATGAAATCATCTAAAACTTTAAAGAATTTTCTATAAAGATAATTATAATAAGAGGTTCAACATCCCTAAAGAATTGTCCCTAAGCAAGATGTCATAAGGTTGCCTAATCAGGTCTCATATGATAGGATGTATTTTAAGACCTAAGCACTTTAAATGGATCATGATCCATGCATTGTCTATAGTTACTTTCGAAGAAAGACAATGAAGATGATAAAGGAATATGCCAACATTATGGAGAGTTAGATTGATAGAGTAAATATTGAAAAAAAAATTGACTTGATCAAATATGCTACCTAAAAGTTGGTGCTTAAGTATTTATACCATATTTTAAGGCAAATGAAAGGAATAATGAAGATGACCATAAATAATGGCAACCTTGTTAATGCTGATTAAAGCTTGCTTTCTTGATTAATGTTTCTAAAACATAATTATGATTTATTCATAAACATGAGATGTTTGTTATTGGTATTTACATGCCAATTGAGGCTACTTGTTGGCATTTAACATTGAGCTTAGATTATTCTCAAACATACACTTGCAATAGTCTTCATTGAATAAATCATTTATCATTGAATTTGTTTTATGTTATGATCACATTATTCTCAAACATACAATTGCAATAGTATTAAGAAACTAAATGGTCTACAATTTATTAGATTCAAAAATAATTTTCGAATTCAATTCTCTTTAAATGTACATAAGTTTGATTTAGTGGAAGCATTTATGACTCTTTAAAAGTTAAAGATCATATAAATAGCCATGATGTTAAAAATGCAATTATTTAGAAAATGTTTCAAACTAGAGAGGATTGCATGTTTATACCCCAAAGGTTATAAACAAACTCTTTAGTTTAGACTTATAAAAGAAGTTAAATTTGGATCATTAGCTTACACGATAATAAAAGATTCCTAGTAGTTGTTAAACTAACAACTAAGCCATCTAATTGAAAACTAGATCTCGTTGTTATTCGAATTGTTAATGGCTTTGATAATGAGATAATAATGAATGTAACTGAAACATATTCTCATAATAGTACTAAAGCTTTGTCCAAGTTGAGACACAATTGTTAATCAAAAGAGTTTAGCATTGGGTGCATTATCGATTAATGCAAGTGTAAGATGTTAATATATGCCCTGAGCTAGTTGACTTGTATGAGACATATATAAATTAATAATGTTGACCAAATACTTTGATTAATGATTTAAGGTTTTTGTTCATGTTAGTAGTGTGTTTACAACCATACAAACACTAATTGATGAAACCCATGAAACATCATGGCCTTACAAAGTTAGTAATAGGTTATGATGATGAAATCCTTATGCACCAAAGATGTGTTTCTAAAACATTTCTAGTCATCGTATTATCAAGACAAGGAATTCATAGTGCATAAAGACTATCGTATGCTAAACCTCCATGCATTTGACACATGCAAATCTTTGATCTCATAGAAGTTGAAGTATAGAGATACTTGGGGATAGCATATGGTTGCTTTTTTCATAGAAACAAGTTTACTGAACATTGCCTGTATGAGAACTCCATTTGGTGTGAGTCACTAAAATGTATATGGAATATATTTTCATGTGCCAGTCATGCATATTAGTCTTCAAACTTGTGATACCAATTCATCTTGTATAAAGAGTGTTATGCATTAATTCCATAATGTACGAGTCCACAATAGATGGATGCTTATCGTAGGGTAATTTAGGGTATGGCATTAACCATATAAAGGTGGATAAGTGATCTAAGAAGGATTTACCACTCCAAGTGACATCAAAAATGTATCCTATTTCTTTTTGGTTATGGTTAACTTGATAAGGTCATTGGCCAACGAATGATGGATTTAAGAGAAATTATTTCTCTAAATTCATGAGGTTAACCAAAAGCTATAGGAACTAACATGGATTGATATAGGAATAAACATTGTACCATGTTGATGATCTTTCTAGGATATCTAGTGAAAGGATTAAAGTACACTGAGAGGCTGGTTATTTAAAGATTTTTTTAAAGAGATCGTATTGACTCTTGTTACATACCGGGTCACTATGATGCCTTCCGAGAGGCCAATCTTGGCCTATAAATATAGATACACTTAATTGTGTAATTATATTTATTACTATTATGATGGAAGCCCAATGGGTCATTCAAAATAAGATGATCGATTGGATTAAAATAGGATTTAATAAAATATGACTTAAGTAAATAAAATATATAATGAGGAGGATTAAATTGAATTAGTTCAATTAATAATAATTTAAGACATTAATTAGATTTATGGAATCTAATTAAAGATGTCTTAATATGGCAATAAAGATAAGAATGTCTTACCAAGATAATGTTTACTTATAGACATGGTCTTAGGGATAATATTAAATAAGGTCATATAATTGTGTTTGAAAAATTAAATAGTTATTTGATAATTATTTAATTAATTATTATCACTACCATAAAGTAAAAATTGTTTTACTTAGGTTAGAAATTTTAATTATGAATCAAATTATCTAACATGCAAATTTGAAGGATGGGTTAAAAGCCCTAATTATAAAGTGAGTTTAGTTATGAACTATTCTAAGTTGGGCTTGGCACATGGAATAGCTATCTTTGGTGTGCTATTAGGCTAAAATATTAATAAGTTACTATTGAGGCCCAATCTTAGACAAGCTAATTAAAATAGTTTTAATTGGGCTCCATGAAATGCTACAAGTGGGGCTTACCTTTTGGTTTGTTAGTAATAGGCTCAATTGACCCAATAGTTAAGCCTAACCCAGTTTAAGTTGTATTAAAATACATTATTAAGGCTTTCTAGCTGATAAGAGAGGATAGGAAAGCCCTAGCACTAACCTTAGACTTTCTTGAATAGTTTTGGCACAACCCTATGCCTCTTTAAGCTCTCTTTATGCTTTCATGTTTTTGTGAGAGTTCTTCAATCGTTCTTGACACAATAAGGGTAGAAAAATGGTTTTTTAGCATTAAGAGATAAATTTTTCACAAAAATTATGAAATTGGGCAAATCCTCAAAGCCTTACTTTCCTAAGCTTAATTGTGTCAATTTGTAAATCCTAAAATCCTTACTTTTCTAAGCTTAATTGAAGGTTGAAGTGACTCATGATGCATAAGAAGGTTTCCAAGTCTGATCAGCTCGTATTAATTGGTTAACAAACTTGCCAAACTGGTTCTTAACATGTATGGAAGTATGTATCTGATAGTCTAGACTGACTGATAGGAATATGGTTTATAGGCAAGGATCAAGGATCATTGATTTGGCTCTACCTCTTGGCTAAGGTTTATTGAGGGACATTTTTTATCATGTTTTTCGACATGGGAGAAGTCTAAAGGGTAAGTCTGTTTATGGTTCCAAAACCATTCTTGGCTTTTTTGAACTTGAAAGGATTTCCTTACGAAGTTTATCTTCTTTGAAGTAATACTACGAAATTCTATTATTAATTTTGTACAATTTATCAATTATATGATAGGCATGATGTAATATGGTATGCAAGTATAAAAAAAGAGATTAAAAAATAGTTGTATTTCATTTTTGGAAGAAAAGGAATACAATTTATTGAAAATTCTAAAAGGTATAAAGAAAGTTGAAAATTGACTTTTCTAATAGCGAATTCTTTTTTATGCTAATAACATGAGTCTTCTACTAAGTATTTTTGAAAACTTCTCTAGAATAACCAACTTTCCCTGTGTCAACCATTATTTGAGGAACCTCTTGGATTGCCCTGTACTGATTGCCCTAAGCTGAGGAAGACACTTCTCTTTTTCTTTAAGATTAAGTAGAAGTGGGTTTGGTAAACTTAATATAAGATAAAAAGGTTGGGCCAAAATTTGGTATTTCGATCGAGGATGGTTTTGTCAAGTTAGTATTGGCCTTGATTAGATTAGGTTCAGATAAGGATAAGGTTTGGTTACTTAAATTGCCCTTCCAAAGATAAAGATGCCTTTGTAGGTTTCTATTCGAAGGACCTTCTTAGGCATAATACTTCTTAAAGAATCAGAGTTGATAAGGTTAGGCAGGTCTTTGCCATTAATCCTGATTAGAATTAATGCTCCATTGAAGAAAACTGCTTAACCATATAAGGATCTTCCCATTTTGGGATCCATTTCCTTTATGTATTTTATGAATTAGAAGGATCTTTTTAAGTGCTAAGTCTTATTTTTGAAACTAAAAAGGATGGATTTTCTTTGTTATAAGCTTTTATCATACGTTCCTGATACATCTATCTATGATAGATGGCTTTCACTCTCTTTTTGTTGATGACGCTAAGTTACTTATATTAGTTCTTGATCTATTCAGCTTCTTGAAGTTGTGATTCCATAAAAAACTTGAGTGAAGGGATTTTGACTTTGATGGGCAAAACTACCTCTATCTCGTAGAATAAGGAGAATGGGGTAGCTCTAGTGAAATTTGAATTGCTATGTGATAGGCATGTAGCTTGAAGAATTAGCTTTTCATTCGAATCTTTATAAGTTTTAACCATTTTCTTGACCATTTTCTTAATGTTTTTATTAGTTTCTTCGATCATCCCATTCATTTTTGGATGGTATGGCATTGAATTTTGGTGCTTGGTCTTAAACTGAGAGTGATTGCTTCCATCATTTGGTTGTTGGAATTGTATGCATTATCCTTGATGATTTATTTAGGTAGTCTATATCTGCAGATGATGTCTTGTTTCGCAAACTTACACACAATAAATCTACTGACATTGGAATATGAGGCCGCTTCTACCTATTTAGTGAAATAATTAATGGCAACCAAAATAAAGTAATTCCTATTTGAAACTTTGGGAGTGATAGGTCTGATCATATCCATGCCCTATACATAGCAAAGCCATAGAGCCATCATGATATGTACAAGTACAAGTAAGACATGGACTTTGTCTGTATAGATTTGGCACTTGTGGCATTTTGCAATCCTTTCGAGCATCAACCAATATTATCCATACCTTATTAGTTTCCCATTCTATGTCTATTAGCTAAAGTACCATAAATTCCTTTATAGACCTCTTCCAAAATTCTTTTGGCTTTAGGTGTGTCCACACACCAGAGAAATGTTTGATCCCTACTTTTCTTGTATAAGACTTCACCATCCAAAATGAAACTTGTAGACATTCTTCAGATAGTCTGCTTATTAGTTTTTGTAGCATGCTCTAGGTATTATTGATCTCAAATGCAATAAAGAATGTCATAGTACCATGGTAGCCCATCCCTTTCTTCTTCAACACTATGGTAGTAGGCAAGAATTTTATGAATACTTACTTGCATGGGTGTGACTTTTGACTTTCGAGTTTCTTCAAACGTATAAGCCAAGGTCATTAAAGCGTCTAACACTTAGTTGTCTTCCCGAGGTAAATGCTAGAAGCTAATTTCATCGAATTGTTATTTTAATTCTTTGATTAGCCTTCTATATTGAATAGCTTAGCACTTCCTATTCTTTTTTAAGTTGATTTCATCGAAATGTAGAGTCCTCATACACTTGTAAATTCCAAATGCCCCTTTTAATGGCTGCCCAGAAACCCAATACACATGCCTCATATTTGACTATTTTATTAGTGCAGTGAAGTTTAATCTAGTGATGAAGGAATAATAATCTTCATTTGGTGAGATTAGAATAGCCACTAATCTGTGTTCCAATACGTTTGAGGCTCCATCAAAATACATTTTCCTAGTTTAGCTATAATTGATACCATCTTTTGTTTTGGATATGCACATTAGGTCTTTATGTGGGAATACAAAATCTAATGGTTCATAATCCTCTTTGGATCGGCTTGCCAAGAGCTCAGCTATTGCGCTACTTTTGATGGCTTTTTGACTCACATAAATGATGTCATATTTAGAAAGCAAGACTTGCCACTAGGCCAATTTTTCTGACAAAGTAGGAGCCTTGCATAGATGTTTGACAGGGTCTAGTTTGGCGATCAACCATGTGGTGTGATATCACATGTATTGCCTTAGCCTTCAAGTAGTCCAAGCCAGAGCACAATTTAACTTTTTGATTGTGGAGTACTTATTTTCATACTCTGTGAATTTCTTGCTTAAGTGGTAAATAGCTAGTTCTTTCTTCCTGACTCATCATGTTGACCCAATACATAGCCATAGACTTATTGAAAATTGATAGATATAAGATTAGTGGTCAATGGAGCACCAATGGTATAAGTACTAGTAGGCGCGACAGGTAACGCTTGACCTTGTAAAATGCTTGTTGCCATTCATCATTCCACTCACTAGGGTTTTGTTCTCAGTTAGTTAAGATACGAATTTGGCTATATAGTTTAGTCTCCTAAGAAAATTCCTCACTTCTTTTTGGCATGAGGTAGTGGAACATTTTAGATAGCCTTTACCTTGTTAAAATCAACCTTAATTCCTTGTTCACTCACAATGAAGCCTGAGAATGTGTTAAAGGTAACACCAAAGGTACGCTTAGTTGGGTTTAGTTTGAGTTGATATTTGCACAACCGTTTGAAGAGTTTGTGGAGGTTGGTGACATGCTCAATCTTTGTTGAGAACTTAGCAATCATATCACCATATAGACCTCTATTTCTTTATATATGAAGTCATAGAATAGTGTCACCATTGCTGTTTGGTAAGTTATTTTGGTATTGTTGAGTCCGAAAGGCATAACTTTATAGTAGAAGGTACTCACATGGTCATGACGATGGTTTTCTCCATGTCTTTTGGTGCCATTTTAATCTGATTACAACCCAAAAATCCATTCATGAAGAAAAATAGGGAATTTTTAGTGGTATTATCTATTAAAGTATCGATACAAGATAAAAAAATTGTCTTTAGGGCTAGCTCAATATAAATCCCTATAATTTATGCATATCCGCACCTTACCACCCTTTTTAGGAAATAAGATGATGTTGACTACCCATTCAGGATACTTGGCCACTTTGAAAAATCTTGCATCAAATTACTTCTTTACTTCTTTTTTAATCTTCAAAAGCATCTTCGATTTTGTCCTCTAAATTTTTGTTGCATGGGTGTGCACTTGGGTTTTAAGGGAAGTTTGTGAACCACTATATCAGTGTTTAGCCTAAGCATGTCCTGGTAAGATTAGATAAATACATCTTGGTATTCTTGTATAAGGTTTACCAATTTGGATTTGGTTGATAGGATTATAGAGGTTCCCATCTTAACCTCTTTTCGATCTTCCTCTGTCCTAAGGTTCACAGTTTTCGTAAGCTTTTTATGGGGCAAGATTTATTTCTCTTCCAGTTCAGTTAATCATAACAAATCAAGTAACACATAGCTTTCCTCGAAAGCTTTCTTAGATTCAACTTTATTCATGCAGATTGGTTGCTCCAAATTGATTTTCAGAATCTTAGCATGAACAGTTATGTTATTTTCATCCAGTTGCCCAAAAATATAAAGAAAAAACAATATAGGCGAAAAAACACATAAAGAAAAGAAAAAAGTCTAAGGATTTGGCAAAGATAAAAATGGGCATAAGAGATGGAATACAAAATGCTTAGTCATTTTTATTAATAATGTTTGACAAAAGTACGCCTCTACGAAGGGTTCTATAATGCTTTCAGGCAAAAGCATATAGGTTTAGTTCGTAACATTTCTTCGAATAAGATCTAAATCGTACAAGAATCTCTGTTTCAATCTAAATGCTTAGAACAAATATCAGAGCGCATAGACTAACCTCATGACCCATTGTTAAAGTTTCTAGCTCATCAATTATGTTGATAAAGAAGTCTTCAAATGCTTTACTCAATATAACCATCATGTTGTCAGAGCCAGTAGTTCCTCCCTAATTTGGATTGATGTGTCCTCCTAAATGAAAACTTTCTTGTAGTGATGGCAGCACCATTAGTTCGTATTTTAAATCTTGATCCTTCAAATAAGCCATTCTCTTTCCTATGTTTTCTGAGCTTCTTTCTTCTATTGGTAGGCATTAGTTTTCAATCCCAAACCTCTTTCATCAATTTTATGGGTGACTTTCAAAGCTTTGGATATCCCTTGCAGATGCTTTCCTATTCTTTTTCCAGCCTAGGCACTCTTATCTGCGGTCAGCTAAAGACTCATATGGGTGCTTTTTGATAGGTGAGGCTTAACCATGGCAAACCTTCTTTAATGTAGGTAGCATTAAAAAACTCAAATGTTTGGAAAAAAGATTCTGGTATACTCTCATTAGGCTTAATATAAAAGGCATGAGTGGAAGTAGTGGCAATAATATCCTCTTCACCACCAACGCCGACAACTTTGCTCCCTACAACAAATTTTAACTTCTAATGTAATGAAGATGACACTGTCCCCACGAAATGGATCCAAGGTCTCCCAAATAGGCAATTATATGGCGAAGCAATCACATGAAAATCCCCTTCGTATGTGTATGGCCTTATCTGAATTAGGATAGTGACATTCCTAATGACCTTTCTATATGTTCCATCAAATGCTTGTTCCACCGTATGGCTATGCTTAATATAAGAAATGTCAATAGGAAGTTTGTTCAAGAATGTTGAAGGCATTACGTTCAAGGTTAGCCTATTATCGATGAGAACTTTTAGCAACACACTTCCCCTATAATATATAGTGATGTGGAAAGCTTCATAATTCCCCCTACCTTCATAGGGTATTTCATCATTACTAAAAGATATGTAATTATTTGTAGTAATATTGTTCATTAAGCGATCCAATTGGGTTATCAGAATGTTAAGTGGGACATAAGCTCCGTTCAAGACTTTAAGTAGAGCTTTACTATGAGCTTCAAAATTCAAGAGCAATGACAGCACAGATATCTTAGCAAGTTGCTTGTTTAGCTGATCAGTAATTTTATATTCATTGTGCTTGATGAATTTAAGAAATTTTACAACCTTTTTCTTACTTCCTAATTTTTTAATCACTTCTAATTATTTTTTACAATTTCTAGTGTTTAAATTGAGGGGGCATTCTCTTTGACTTTGACTTCAAGTGCAGTGGGGCATAGCATCTAGTTAGATGGCTTACTCGACTTTCAAGTCCATAGTGGCTATTTGCTGGCTAGATTCCTTGGTCATCACTACACAACTTTCATATTTCCATACCACTGCTTTGTCCTCTTTATATGGGAAAAGAGATAGAAGCTAAAAAATCATTCTTGGGGAAGGCTGCTTAAGCATAATTTTGGTATTGCCAAATAGATCAATTGTCTTTTGACTTCATAAAGGGAGACCTTTCCATCCTTTTCATAGCATTGATAGAAATGTCTATGTCCTCTTCCAGTTCTTCATAGAATTCGATTTCTAAACGGTTCTTCATCCCTTAGACTAATCTTAAGAATTTTGCATAGTGTCGCAAGGTATACCTTTGTCCACAATGGCAACAGTAGGATCTGGCAAGCTCTTTATCTTAATATTGGCCTCTTAACCCAACCTTCATAAAAGCCTCTCAAACATGGCTCATTGGCATTTTAACTTCTTCAACATTATTCATGATCTAACAATACTTTCCATCAATCATATTATTTACTCTCGATTCTACATGATTCAGGAATAAATTAGCTCTAACATTAGATCCTGCCTTATTTTGATTTTGATCATGCCCTTTTTTAGTAAACCTTAAACTTTTCTCCTGAAAGAAGCGTAATTTCAGTGCTGTGACCTTATGCTCTAGCATGGTACTCACAGTAGACGTTCTCATCATACCATTTAGGATAAGGAAGTGATCTTGGAGTTATAAATACTGAAGCTACCAATTGGCTTGCAAGTAAGTGAGCATAGATCTCTTTATAGGAATAATGAAACGGGTCAAACTATTCACTTTTTCTAGAGGCTTGTTGATTGTTTGGCACTCTGGTGCTACCATAGTTGTTGGATGAAGTATTCTAAGTAGAAATTTTAACTTAGGTTTGGTGAAAGATTCATGGTCAGATTGAATTCAATAGAATATACTAATTCTGGTACTAAGACATATGGGTTAAAGCTGATATATGCCATGCTAGAGTAATACATGCTCAGTATTAAATAAGGATTCTGGGAGATCTTGGCAAGACTCTTGCTAACAATGCTCACCTTTTTATCTTTGCCTTTGGCTGTAAACTTCTTGGTAGAGTTGGAGGATTTGCCTCTTAACATCCTACCAGTCTTTATGGCTTTATTAATCATTTCTTTGATATCACCACATTAGTAAAATTCTTTATAACATTCCCTACTAACTTCTCGTAGTAAGAAGCTTATAGAGTGCTGACAAACATGATTGTCATCTCCTTTTCAGTTAATGGAAAGGTGAAGCTTAGGCTACCTCTTTCTACCATATTTGGGCCTGTTGCTTGAAGTTTTTCATACCTTTCTTGTCCATGTTCAATAAAAAAAGATGATCTGAAACTTAATCGGATACATACCTGTATTGATCTAGGAAATCTTGAGCTAAATTTGCCTATGACTGAATTCTAACCGGGTCAAGCTCTATATACCATTGTACAGTTGATACAATGAAGCTATCTTGAAAATAGTGCATTAATAGTTTTTCGTTGTCTTCATGCCTAACCATTTTTTGATAGTACAAACGAATATATGCTGTAGGGTTTGTGGTCCCATTGTATTTATCAAAATCAGGTACTTTGAAATTAGGTGGGATAGCAAGGTTCAAAACTAGGCCTAAAGATTTGACATCCATAATTCCAAACTTATCTTCTACAGCTCTAAGGCATTTCTCTAATAATTTGTACTTAGTTTCATTTGCAACAGCCTCGACATACTTTGAATCGACTATATTTCCTTGTTATATTTGCTCATTGAGGTCTAGAACTAAAGGATTCGCTAGTGATGATCCCATATTCATGCCACAATATCTTTGCTCTCATAGGGTTTATATATATATATAAATGTTTGAGCAGGTAGGATCGGTGTTGTCAAGGGTGATTCTCTTGGGATGCTTTTTTAGGAGTGTTGGTGATTTCAATCCCTCTATTCGAATTAACCACAAGGTTGGTTGGTTCCTTACCCTTGTTAGTAGTATTTGATTGTGTTTTATCCTTTAGGGCAACAACTAACAGTTTTGTCGATTTAGCAACTTGACTTTGTAGTTCATCAATCTCATGAAGCATTTGCTCTTAAGCTTTTTAATGCATAATTTTAACCTTTTCGATATGAGCTTCGTGATCATTCTCCATTGCTTTCTAATGCAGACAGCTATTTTATTGGTGTTAGGTGTTCGATTTCATGTTTTAAAGATCTTTGCACTTTAAAGTGATGTCAGATTAGACTTATTAATATGATGAGGATGATGCATGCAAGAATGATGATAAAATCATATGCATGTGATAATATTATGGACAAAACATAATTAAACAAATTAAATCATGTATAGAAATGTAAGAGATAGTTAAATTTTGAAACAGCTTTGGAATAAGTATTTTCCATTTGAACAAAGCATTAATTACAACCCATCAAGTTTTAAAGTAATCAAATCTAAAAATATTGCACACTATTACATTGTTTGCTTATAGGTTCTAGAAAGTTTAATAGTTCTTGTCCACTATCTCCTATGGGAACAAAGTTTCACCTCATAAATCTGGCTAATTCAACCATGTCATTTGTGTTGATTTAAACCCTGCGGATTTGTACAGTAAGGTTTCAAAAATGTTCCCTATACTCTAATCCATATTGGTTAGCCAAAATCCAATTAAGGCTCAATTTTTCAAAAGTCCTTGACAATTTTTCAACTTGATCTGGCTGGACCTGAAGGGCATGCTCCAACTCTTGAACCTTTGTAGTGAACGCCTCATTCTCAACCCTTTCTTCTTGAAGTACTTGTACTCTAGTTGCCAAGCTTTTGCTTTTTTTTAATAAACTAATGCAATTACGTAAGTCTTAGTGAGTTCTGCTATAATAGACTTCGCTTAATCTTTCTAAGACTCTAGTCACTGGCAAAAAAGGCAAGCTCAACCTTTTATTTAGTGAAGGATTTGCTAGTTCCCAAGTATTTCTTTACCTTCTAAAGTGCCTGTGGCCTTTCTTTATGTTTTCATCTTAAAAGATTACGTATTTGCCCCTCTCATACTTGACATTCATGCTCCCATTAACTCTTTTCTTCTTGTAATTGAAGAATTGCTTTAGCAAAAGTAGCTCTTTCTTGTGCAAACTTACCCTTTCAGGATCTCAATCTCAAATGAAGGTTATTTGTTGTAACATAAGTGATTCCCTTAGTAGATAATAGTATTATGTCATTAACTCACATATCTATCCAATCTTCACAAACTGAAGTCACCATTTTTTCTCTTTTCAATATGCTTTGGTAGGTCTTTTGCCATGCATCAAAGCTTTTAGGTACTTGACGTGTGTCACCATCCCCTTTATATTCAAAATCTTGTGTACAAAGTTTGTAGGTGACGAAAAAAACTATCGATAATTAAATTTTCGTAAAGCCATGATCGAGGCATAATCAATTCTTCCTTATAATCCATTAAGAGGCACCTAATGAAATGACTTGCATTTGTGCACAATTGGGTTAGGAATGATCCATGAAACTATCAAAGTTTCTTTATTGGCATTCAAATCTCTTAACTTTGCAATACATTGATCTTTGGTGATATCTTATGGCTATTCTTTTTTCCAAGAACTTGGTAAGAGGATTAAAATTCAACATGTAAGACTGTAGCGATCTTTTACCTCAAAAATGACTGAAGAGCCATATGTACAACGTTGATGAGCATTTAATAAAACATGGTTGCCTCTTTTTCTCCCTAAATTTTAAAGATCGGCTAGTCTTCGCTAATATGGTAGGAGCAAGATTGATACTATAACTTAATTTTGAATAAATATCTACCATGACAACCTCTATGTGCCACAAAACCTATGGAAAATGATCAGGCCAAAGATTGCCAAAGTAAAAGCATTCCAAATCTCCTTCTTGTCTGACTGGGTATTCATGACAGATTTTAAATTATCCCATATGATACAAGCACTATTCCTTAGTTTGACTAGATGTGAGTTTGCCTAGTGTTCTTCAACTCCGAGCATATTGGCCAACTTTTTCTTGAGGGGTGTAGGTTTTGTCGATTTAGAGTAAATTTTGTCGAATTGGGCCTTTTTTATATTAAGCATGGTTGCACACCTTTCTACAGTAGGGACCAAATCATGCCGTTGAAAATGAAATATCTATATGCAAGATTCCAGAATTGGATCATGATGCATAGTAATTTGAAGTCAACTCTGACTTTAACAAATCGAGCAATAACCTCATAATCTTTTGCAAAGATTGCTTTATCAATCTCATCATAACCATTCTACACATCTCTCAATTCTTGAAGGTTAAACTGCCTAAAATTCATTTTAGCGTGTCTTGAGATCTCAGAGATATCTTTGAGCTGAAAACTATCCCCACTCTCCTTATTCCATTTTAAACTTGACTTGATTGTCTCAAAATTTTTAAAACATTCGGCTAGTGCTTGTACCATGATTAAGATACTTGTCTATGGACACTGCCCTTGGAACTAACTATCCCGAGATGGTATGAAATGACATGATGTATGTAGCAAAGACAACAACAAAAGAAACGCTAAGTTAGTAATGTATCAAAGACAAGAAATAAATCACAGAATAAAAATACCCAGGGCATCGTGGTGCCTCAAGGCGAGCATGGAAAAATATGGGTATAGATGTTTTGCCCATCAAACATTAACTAATATGGATGCCATATTGGCATGTTTGGGATATAAGTGTCCCATTAGGATAAAGATCAACACTTGAGATAATGACAATTCATTCATCACCATACAATTACAGGATAATATCAAGCCATCAATCGAATAGCATAATAGCTTGTTTTGGTGTTTGCTCACGTCAGACAACACGATGCTTCTGAGGATGTTAGGTATTCACTTATTATCATCTAGTGACTAGCAGAATTTAGGCCATTGATTAGGCAACATAACAACTTACCTGAGTAGGTTTGATTTCCTAGAAGGTAATACCGGCTCAAAAGTTATGCCAAGTGACAATATTCGAATATTATCTCTTGTAAAAGTAAAAAGGATTAGCCGTTGTTGGACTACATACGAAATGCCCCAATAGTATTATTATAACGAATGACGTAATCAAGGCAGAATGGAAGGCATTAGTGACGATGTTCCTTCATCATTATTTATGCAACAAAGAAATGATAAAAATGAGTAATAGGTAAAAAGTGTTTCCCCAAGTGTCTTATTCTATAGGTTGATCTGGCAGCACTTTAGTATGGCCTGACATGGTTTAGCTCTTATGGCTGACTAGATGGGGTTAAATTGACTCTAAAAGTTCCCAAATCACTCTTCTATCTTTTAGAGATAACTAAGGCACCTCGATCTTGGGCCTATCACAAGCTTGGCAGAACAAGTTTGATTTGGGTAGACGTATTTTGCTATGCCCGTACAGATAAAAAGGATACCATGATAGCATAGATACTTTACAACCTGAAAGATATTGCTCACCCATGGGTAAAAAAGATCTACCATATGGAGAATAATTAGCACACTTCCATCTCATAAAGGTGTTATTCTCTCCTCAAGAAAAAAATGACTGAGAGTTTAATGAGATGTGAATGTGTAGTGTGTGTCGAGGAAATAATCAAACCTTTTTATTAACTTCTTATTACCATTTTAAAAAAACTATCATATTTTCTTTTAGAGGGGGCAGAAGAGAACCTGAGTAATCGAGAAAAGCACAAAAACACAAAGAGTGATGGAAAATAAATATCATGTACCAAATAGATGAAGAAAGGGCATTATGAATAAGTAATGACTAAAATCAAGGGAAATAAAAATTATGATAAAATCCTAGTGGAGTCCCCAAGTTGTCGCAATGTGCCACTCTTTTGTAGCATGCTAGAACTTAAAAACAACATAGAGGTGGGGCTCGCCTTTGGGTCATCCCTTGATCGAGATTTGAATTAAGCATGATAGAGTAAAAGTTGAGAGGTGGACCATTAGACAAATCACTCGTCTAGCCAGTTTTGGATGGTTGTTACAAAATGAACATGACTTAGAGTTGCCATCGATCAATTTGGGCTAGGTAAGAATGGATATCTATTAAAATCAGTGGTTCTAAGTTACGAAACTTAAAACAATGATTTTATGGACAACGTGTACCAAAGTTCATTTTAAAAAGGGTCAAGGAGTCGTTACGTGTGGAGAAGGATTAGCAACCCTACGATGCCCAAAATTGGTACCATATAGCCATAAATTATTGAACTTTCAATTTTTTTCTTTTTTTTTACATGATCATTATTTATGTGTAATCCCCTTCTTATGAATGTGAATTTTTGAATATAAGACTCAGGTTTTTATGATAGAAGTTTAATTAATATATCTTTATACAACCTAAAAAGGCGGAGAAACATAAAGGATTCGATAAAATGAGGTTTGGATTGATTTGGAAGTGGATACGCTACGTCAAGCACTAAAGGGATACTAACGTAGAACATTACCTCAAGTTTAATGAAATTCGAGTTTTTGAAAACATGAATGCAAATCATCATCAAAAAGAGAAACAGGTTAGTAGGACATAGAGGAATATAATAAATATTACACTAAAGATGAATACACAAAAACATAAAAAAAGGAAGGACGATCGAGATGTATCTCATAATTGACCTTGATTATTGACGAATAATCAAATTGATAATTTTGAGACATATTTGGATTTGAGGTCATCTTAAAAGGTTGATAAAAAGTCCACAGAAGCTTAGAAGAAAGAAAACTTAGATTTTTTTATGCAATTTCTAAAAAAAGGGTTGGAGTATCCCTTCGAAGAAAACAAGGTTGGAAAATCCCTTCAGAAGTTAAAGTATCCCCTCGAGAAGAAATAAATTGAGTGATTTTTTTTAAATTAGAATTTTTGAGATTTTTGAAGAAAATAAATTTTAAATCAGAAGATATTTTAAATAGGAAATGCAAATTAAGTTTCAAAAAAATTTTGAGTTTTGATCCGAGCCTGAGGAGACCGATGTCATGAGTCATGACTCCATGGGGAAAATCATTGAATATATTTTGAGTCATTTGAATGACTAGAAATGTTGGTTCAAGAAAATCTAAGTAAATTCTCTCAAATCCATCAAAAACAAGAAATAGCATCGCGCTATCCACTTTCTCAAATTTGTTTCAATTTGGTCTGATGGTTTCTAGTAGCGAACAAGGTACCACTGGATAGGTTGATTGACAAAGGTTAATCTAAAAATATTCCAAAATTCCTAGAAAGTCATTTCTAAGCATAATTAATTTTTGAATCTGAGTCTAAGTCAGCACTAACAACAAATCCAGGGAAAAAGGGATTATGAACTTCAAAAAATCATCCTAGACTTATTCAGAATCGTTAAATTGCAAAAGATACCTTTTGAAAAGGGAATTCTATGACTTTTCTTGAAAAATATTTAAAAAATCTAAAAAAATCATTTGATTGGTCAAAATTACCCAAACAGAGTGTGAATTGCTAATTATAGGGGTTCTAGATAGGAAAGGTTCGAAAAATCATAACTCCCATATACGAAATGATCAGAGGCAAACGAGGTATCGTTGTAAAGGCAATTCAAAACCCTTTAAAGAAAAAATGCTAGACAATTCATTTGAAGTTTGAAAATAATTTTTAAATTTGGGATCTCTGTGCTACCAATGTCGAAATAGGGATTCCTTCAAGCTTAGGCTTTTTTGGTCACATGTCAATGCGTTAGACATGCAAATGTCCAATCATTGAGGTCCATGGCAGTGGAGTAATTGACGAATTCAACTCCTATAGAGTACGTCATTGAACTATTGCTATCCACACCAATATTCATGGTAGACTCGAAACAAAGCTTGAACTAAACGCTTAAAAGTATTTCTAATTTTTTATTAGAAACAAAATTTATTTGGCCTAATGAGGTCATTATCCTAAACATTTGTATTTGATATATCCCTAAGATTGGTGAACCAATAAATTAAAAACATTAAATCTATGCTAATCCCCATAGATTGAGGTTAGTATAGACTTAACTTGGGGTTAGCTTTTAAAAAATAGCATAGGCACTCATCATGCAAGGATTTCATCAAATATGTAACAAACTAAAAATGTATCAATGGCATCAATCATCAAAGCATGGCATAGCAAACGAATGGACATTTTATAAAAAAATTTATAGACTACGACATGTTAAACATATTTTATCAAGAATAGATCATGAGTATCCAAGTGTATGGATATATATGATATGGAACACGTTACTAACGTAGGATGGAAATTGATGCGTGACCAGGAACAACATCATCTCATGCAAGACACCATAGCAATGTGTCAACAACCAAAGAAAATGCTACTAAATCAATGTCAAAAGAAAAGCTAATATAACATTTTACCTTTAAAAGTATACCTTTTTTCTCTCTCTTTAGTTAGTTGCCCTAATGCCTTTGCTTTGCTCTCGACTTCTTTTATTGTGCTGCTCTAAAACTTGGTGGCTAATATTATTGTCTATGTAGTACTTCTAATGGCTATGTGAATGTAGGAATTAATTTCCTTTATGGCTTGGGGATGCATGAGAAAATAAGATGGTGGTGTTTTTTTCTTCTTTTTTTTTGGAGGGTAGCAGCTAATGAGGAATGGAAAGCCCATGATGAAAGCCAACCTTTTGTTTTTATAGGAAGACATTCAGCCAACGCTATTCTAAGGCAAAAGGGGGCACTTTTATTTTTTATTTTTTTTGTAAAAAATGATGAGTTATAGTATACTAAGTATGCTTTCAATTTTTAATTGGTTAAAGTACTAACACTTGAGTACCAATTAGCCACTAAAGTTTCAAAATATCCCTTGAATATCAAAATTTTCCATGAAATACCCCACAATCAAGCCAATGGAATCCTTAAAAGAACCATTAACCTAACCTATAGGCCTAAGATTAATTCAAATAATGGACATATTGGATCAAAATAATTTTAATAAGACCCATCAAGAATTTGAAATATTTGAAAATGTAACCCAACACAATTAAATAAAATAGGGGCAAATAAAATATTTAAATATACAGGTGGGCTCTCTTTTATTTATGTATATTTTATAAGGCTTGGTCTCAAATTAAATAATTTATGGCTTATTATAATTAAATAAAATAGGCCCAAATAAACTAATTAAATATGCATGTAGGCTCTATTTTATCTAATGTATATTTTTTATGAGGCTTGGTCTTAAATTAAATAATTATGACCTAATATAATTAAATAATATAGGCCCAAAAAAACTATTTAAATATGTATGTGGGCTCTATTTTATCTAATGTATATTTTTTTTATAAGGCTTAGTCTTAAATTAAATAATTTGCAACCTTAACTTAGTTAAGAATGATAGGGATTGGACATGAGCTTGTACGAATGACCTCAATGGTACCTTAGACGATGGCTTCTGATACTTTGAATGTTGGCCCAGACAAAATAGGATGCCTACAATAGGATGAAGTACTGAGGTTTTTTTTTTTTTTTTAATTTTGCTTTTCATAAAGCAAATGAAACTAATATAATATTTTGTCATAGTTCAGGGTGTATTAATATTGATTGATATATGTTTGAAGTCATTTTAGAACATTGAATTTGTTTTGGGGTCACCATCTAGGGTTTCTCCAAGTTCTTATTCCAACAATCAACATCATTTGTTTAGATAGGATGACATTGAAGCCATGTCGTGGTATACATTTAACAAGTGTACTTAGAGTTTCCAAACTTCTTCCCCAAAAGTTTAGATCAATTTATTGTTGATATGATTGATTTTGCTGAAATAGGTAGAGATGTAGGTCATTAAAAGCCCAATGGAGAAGCCGCAAAGTCTCACAAGTTACTTGATGAAATGAGCAAAGTATCTAAGCATTCAAAATTACCTTCATATGTCCATCTTTTTCACTTGAAATACTTATGGAAGCGGACATGGAACTCTTTCACATTATTATTAGAGTTTATGTAAAAAAATGTTTCCTTTTGCAAAATTTGGTTGATCCTGTAAGGATTTGAAGAATATGATAATTGATTTAGACTTTAGATATAAGATAATTCATAGTTGCCTGAATGGCTATTTATTGTATAAGGGTAATAGAATCAATCAACAGTTTTGTCATATTTGTAGTAAATCTTGATGGTTGGATGGAAAAACATAGAAGAAAATATGAATGAGGAAGATGGTGAAGCACATTAAAGAAGTAGAAAAGATTTTGCGATATTTGCTTTAATATCAAGTTTTTAACAAATTTTTATGTCTTAAAAAAATTGATTAAGGATCTATGGATTCTTTGGCTTAGAAATCATTTGACATAAGTTTTCATGTTTTGCTAATCATCCTAGGAATATGAGGCTTGGATTTGCATCTGGTGGTTTTAATCCATTCAAAATGATAACTACTTTTTTATAATACTTGATCGATTGTCTTGATTTCTTATAATTTGCATTCATCAATTTGTATGAAACAATCTTTCAATAGATATTTGAATTTGTTCACTGTTTATTTGTAAAATGCATAAAATTATGCTTATGAAAGAGTCGAACCTTAATTTAAAAGTCTTAAAAGGTTAATTACTAAAGATCCTATCAAGTGAACTAATCTTAAATTTTATAATAATATGCTATTAAAATTTTTTTATTATATCAACTATGATGAAATATAATAATAAGTTAACAAATGCTTTGCCCAAAATAAAATAAAATTCAATTAATTAATTAATTATTTTTAAGCACCTTTAAATTGATTTTTATTTTATTTATATTTTTATTTAAAAAATTTTGATTTATTAAATTTAAATATTTAGTGAATTCTAATATTTAATGAATAATGTTATTTAATTCAGATTCGAATTTGAATTTAAATAATAATACTTAAATTTAATAAGGATAATAAACAAATTTAAAATTATATCTAATTCATTATCATTCGTCGATTATAATTATAATTGGGAGAGATACAAGTATTTTCATGGTTTTGACCGACATTTGCAGCATATAATGTAGTTAATTCGTAGGGTGTAGGACTGTCGGCAATACCTGGAGGACAAGAAAGGGGGACGTAAACTGAAATGGAGTATTTACGGTTTAGTAGTAACGAGCGTATTTACAAGTGCAAGTAAATTGATGGACCCACGAAACTTAGCCTCCTTCAAGCCTTCAGCTTTCTTCGCCAGTCTTTTCTCTCCCTTTCATTGCAGGGCTGCAGGCTGCAACCCATGATACCACTCTGCTAAATCTCTGCAAAACCAACTCCCAGAAAACGACTTCACTTCTTCCACCGCTTCATTACCCATTGCTGCTGCGACCCCATGTTGCTTGTTTACTGTTCCATCCTATTCATAACCAAAATGGCTCATTAATTATATAAAATATCATCACAACTCTCATCATCTTTACTAAAATTTCAACAAAAAAACCATGTTTTATCCGCTTTCTGTCTTCATCTTCCTTCTTTTCGTAAACAACTCTAATTCTTCAAACACTTTCATAGTTCTCGTAGACCCTCTCTTAAAGCCATCACCTTTCCTCCATCATAAACATTGGTACCACTCTATAATTTCTTCTTCCTCTTCTTTTTTTTCTTCTCCTCCTTCTTCTTCTGCTATCATACATGTCTACAATGCTCCAATTCACGGCTTCTCTGCAACTTTCACACTTGACCAAGTTAAAAAAATCCGGAAACTCCCTGGGATTCTCTCCCTGTTCCCTGACAGAGTCTTGCATCTCCACACAACTCGTTCACCATCGTTTCTGGGTCTGCAAACCATAAATCCTTACATTCTAAACACTTCAGAATCCAACTCGATTATCGGGTTTATTGACACTGGTATTTGGCCCGAACATCCGAGTTTCTCTGACAATAACGTTGGATCGATACCAGTCCGCTGGAAAGGCCAATGTGAAAACGGTTTCAAATTCAATCATACCAACTGTAATCGTAAAATCATAGGTGCTTGTTTCTTCCCAGATGGATATGATGCATGGTTTGGCCAATCGGATAAACTCGTTAATGAATTTCGATCCCCTAGGGACTCCGATGGGCATGGCACGCATGTTGCATCCATTGCTGCAGGTTCTCCTGTGCCAGGATCTGGATTTTTTGGTTTTGCGGCTGGTTTGGCCCGTGGCATGACCCCTAGAGCAAGAATTGCAGTTTACAAGGTTTGTTGGGCTTCAGGTTGTTTGCTATCCGATATTTGTAAGGCTTTTGAAACAGCAATAAGGGATGGTGTCGACATTATATCACTTTCACTTGGCTCATCTCGTTTGCCGTTCTATCTTGATTTATTGTCCATTGTGTCCTTTCGAGCATTTTCTTATGGCATTTTCGTAGTTGCTTCAGCCGGAAACGACGGCCCAATTTTGGCAAGCGTGGCTAACGAGCCACCTTGGATCACTACTGTAGGCGCCGGGACGATTGATCGTGATTTCCCAGCGACCATACATCTCCAGAATAATGTATCCATTCTCGGTACATCTATCACCTTGATGCCAAATGAAAAATTGTTCCGTAAGTCTTACCCGCTGCATTTTGTTAAATTCAACTCTTCCTCGAAATTCAAATTTTCACGTCAATTGATTGAGGGTAAAATTGTGTTCTGCCGGACAGAAGGGCATGTAAAAAGGTTGTCACTCGGGGCTGTACTTAAAAGAATTGGGGCAATGGCCATGATAGTTTCCCATGGCATTGTTGACCCTAATGGAATAGTTTCAGAGCCTCATGTTATCCCAACTATTAGCATTGGGGTTGTAGAAGCAAAGAAAATTGAGGACTACATCTTATCTACAGAAAACCCAAGGGCTAAAATATCATCACAAGGAACAATACCGATGCATGCAAAGCCAGCTCCAATTGTTGCCTCTTTTTCTTCTAGAGGTCCTAATTCTCTTGCACCTGGAATTCTGAAACCCGATATTATAGCTCCAGGGGTGAATATTTTAGGAGCATGGACGGATGCGATTGGGCCATCGGGAATAACGTTGGATTATCGACGGTCAAGATTTAACGTAATGGCTGGGACTTCGATGGATTGTCCACATGTATCCGGTGCTGCGGCCTTGATCAAATCAAAACATCCGGATTGGGGTCCAAATGAGATAAAATCAGCCTTAATGACTACGTCAATTGACCATAAGCTTTATTACCATAGAAATAAGCCATTTTCAGATACATCTCCAATTTCGGATGAGTCCACAGGCAATGCTGCCACCCCATTTGACGTTGGATCAGGGCATATGCTACCTCTTAAAGTAATGGTCCCTGGTTTGGTCTTTGATTTGGAGCACCAAGATTATGTTAATTTCTTATGTCAATTAAACTACACAAATAAAGAATTACGAATTGTAACAGGAATTAAATCCCATTGCTCGAATGATGGTGCATGGCAATTGAATTATCCAGCTATAGCTGTGGAGGCAGAAAGGATTTGGCATGGGCCAGTTATAATGTCTCGGAAGCTGAGAACTGTATATGCTGGGTCCACAGAGTACAAAGCTAAGATTGTTGGTCCTAAAGGCTATTACAAAGTTGAAGTAAAGCCTAAGCGGCTGAAATTTTCAGCTATCTCTGAGATGTTGAATTTTAGACTATTTATAGAGAAAGAAAATGGTGTGCAGGAGAGGAAGAATTTATGGTTCGGGGCTGTAATTTGGAAGGAGAAACGGGGGAAGCATAAAGTTAAGTGTCCTGTAGTGATTTTTGCCAAAGACTACACAGGTGGATGGAGAAACTAAAGTAGTTTGCTAAGGAGATTGACTTGTAACTTCGGGCTACAATAATTGTAATAGACCAACGAGCTTCAATTTGATTAACTTAGCAATTTTGCTCAAATTTGAATTTTCTTTGATAGTAAAGCTTATCATAAATAATCCTGGTTTTTCTTTAAGTTTTTCTTCGTTATTGAAGCAAGAAATCAGAAATATAATAAGACATAAGCAATCCATAAAAGTCAAGGAAAAAAAAAAGGAAACAAAAACTATGTAAGACGAGGCAAGGAAGGGCTAGGGCTAGTGGAAGCTTGTGCAGCAATTGGTAGCAAGTTCAACCAGTTTGTGGCTTCATGTTGTGTTGGGTATTAGTGTCCTCTTACATGGGGTGGTATTATTGGTGAAACCTCATATCTTATGTGTAGATACCCTATTTTGTTTGGGCCATCATCCAAGGCATCAAGAGTCGTAATTCGAGATATCATCGAGTCCATTCGGATAAGCATGGACTAGTCATCCATCATTCCTATCTAAGGTGAGGTGTCTAGAGAGCGAAAAGTGTATAAAATCTGCATTTGTATGAGTGGATATCGGTATATAGCCTTTACGTATCGATACATGGTTGCCACATCATTGAAACCCCAAAAATCATTGTTGGTATCGATACAAAAGACTATGTATCAATACTTATCATTGTGGTATTGATACAGGAAGCTTTAGTATTGATGCCAGGTTATTCCAAAGTTAAAATCATGATTTTGGGTTAATGTGTATCGATACATGCCAAGAAGTGTCAATGCTTGGGAAAATTTTGTGCTTGGTATTGATACAAAACTCATTATCTTGAGACTGAAAGCCAAAAATGCATTGAATATTGATACAAGGCTCTTTGTTTCGATATTGGAAGGCCTTTTGTATTGATACAAAGTCCCTTCTATCACTACCACAAGGCAAAGTTTCCTTGTTTCATGCCTTATCACATCTTTTCACCATAACATCAAAACATGAATTCGGTCATGACTTTGGCTTAAAAAAATCCTATCTCAGACATAACTTCCTAAAAATCATATGAACTTTATTTCCAAGCTTAAAAATTGGGTTTTAACATTTTTTTAATGTTCTATTAAGCTTGTTATAAGGGCATTTCATGCTATAATGTGGATAGATGAAGGATAAGCTTGACCTTGCTCACCGTATTAGCTCATGCATGGTTTGTTTTTGCTGCCAAAGGTATACGTCAACCAATGAAATGCTAAAAGGTTGATCTTTGGTATAATGAGTCACCATATTGTCTACCTCAAATGTCCTAAGTGTCCCACAGTTGCTAGGTTTTTGACGATTGAGACTGAATCTTGTATAGGATATGTTATAAGCTCAGCCAAAAAGACCTTTTAGACACACTTACATTAGCTTCCATACTTAAAAAAATTCACTCCCATAGCTTTCCCTCAGCCCCTCCAAAAACCCTTCTAAAACCCTCCATAACTATCACTTTCCTCACAAAACATTCCTTCTTTGATATAACAACATTCAAGCTCATCCTTAGCCACTTTGTCTTGCTAAATAATAGCAAGAAAATGCAAGAAGGTGAGCTACAAGCTCAAAACCTTTTCTGCTCATGATTGCCAACAAGGTATTCCAAGCTTTTAGGGTATATTTCTTATCTTTTTTTTTTCTTTTTTACTTATATTTGCATCATCACTCTAGTGAGCTCTAATATGCTGACCATGACCTCATCTTCAGATTTTTCATGCATTTTGTGCACTTGGATATGGTAGATTTGGGATTTGTGATGCTTTATTGACCCTTCCATCATGTTTCTTCATTTCTACATGTTGTTTCATCTTAATGATATGTTTTAATGCTATCATGAAATTCTAGCAAGCTATTATTCTTTGTCTAAACATGTTTACATCATTTTCATGGCATATTCCTTGATGTCATTCATTGGACTGACATCTCCATGCATTCTAATGCTCATTTTTTTCACATGTTATAATAATTTTCATGTTTAAATGTAATTATTTCTTACATGAATATGCCTCCGATGTTTATTGTCATGAACATCATATTTAGTCCATTATATGCTTGTCAAAATGCTTGTTTGTTGCTTGTCAAAAAACACCCTAAGGCCATTTTAGCCTAGACAAATAAAGATTAACATGGACTAACAGTTTTCTACTCATTAGTTTCTTGGGGAAAAATGAAGTTTCTTTTGAATGTTTGGATTCAAAGGTTATTAAGGCCTAATGTTCTATTTTCAAAAATAAAATGTCTCTTTTAGTGTCTCAAAATTATTTCTGCTTTTTTTTTCTTTTGCCTAGAGTCTTTGTGTTTGTGACATGGTCAACGAGCTATTTCATTGTCCCAAACTTCTTTGAAAAATGTGTAAATGAGTTTATGGAGCCCATGTCACTCATTCTTTTCTATCATGGAAGTTCAAATGTCCATGGCCTGAGTTTAGATCTAAGGAACTCAAAAAGACTGAAAAACTCCCATGTTTTTACCCTGACAGGACAACACTAGAGTAATGACTTGAAAAATCATTTTCAAACCTCAAACCATTTTTTACAATTTTTTTATTTTTTTCCTAAAACAGCATTAAATTACCTTTCCAACAGTATCTTGTTTGCCCATAAGTCTTTTCAAGTGAGGGAGTTATGATTTTTTTAACTAATGCTATATGAAACCCCTAAAATCAACGATTTACATTCTACTTGGGCCATTTTGGCCCATAAGATTAATTTTTTGCTTTTTAAGATATTTTCCTAAAACTTTTGTGAAATTCCTTTTCTAGAAAGGTATCGTTTATGATTTAACGATTTCATATGAGTTGACAATGATTTTTTAAAGTTTGTCACACCCTTTTGCCCTACATGTGCTATCAGCATTACGTTAGACCCAACTTCAAAAATTATTTCTATCGAAAAGGCAATTTTTGGGATTTTTGAATATTTTTAGATCAAACCTTATCGAGTCACCTTTCCAATGGTACTTTAACTGACACCTGGAACCTTCGAATTTTCCCAAAATAAAATTGAAAAAGGGAATAGCATGATGTTGTCCCTTATTTTCAACATTGGTCAAGATTAGTTGATTTCTCTAAATTCCACTTTAAGGCACTCGTATGCCTCCATGTGAATCCAATCCACCCCATCAAGTCAAAAAACATGCGTTTACCCCCATAGGTTCAAATTAAGGCACAATTATCTTTGTTTTATCACTTGTATTTTATGAATTTTCTCTAATTCCAAAAATCACTATGTTGTCAAGAATTGTCAAAAATGATACCTTGTCAAGAAATTACTGAACTTTTATCAATTATAGTCTTTTAAGTCCATCCCTCCAAAAATCATCAAACTTTTTATCTATAAGGATACTCCATACCTATTTTCTGAATGGACAATCTAAACCTACTTTTCAAAATTTGTAAAAAAACAAAAAAACCAAATTTTCTCTCTCCTAAACCTTTCTAGACTTCGCAAAATTCAAACTTGGTTTTCATGCCTCAAGCAACTAATGGATCTAAACATGTCTTAAATTTGTTGACTTGGTTATTTCTAGATAACCAATGACAATTATGAGATACATTCCAATTAACTCTTCCCTTTCCTTTTTATTGTTTAGTGTGATTTATTTTATGTGATATTATTTCATTTTATCGTATTACTAACACATTTCCTTTGTGATGGTCATCTTGCATCCATATTTTCAAAATTGTTTTTCAAAAGAATTATAAGGCAATGTTCCATGTCAGTATCTCTCTAGTGCTTGACATAGAATACTCGATTTTTAAAAATTAAATTCGAAGAATATTTTACTAAAAAATCCTTATTTTTCCACTTTTTTGAGGTGCATGCAGGATTCAAATTTTTATCTAAAACCTGAATTCATTTTTATATAAATTCACGCACTAAAAGGGGATAATATCAAAATATTAACAAGTTAAAATCGAGGAAATTGGAACCAAGTAATAAGATGGCTAGAAAAGTATTAATTTCTGGCATCATTAAGAGGTTCACACCTCATTGGGTGTAACCAATCCCCCTACTCAACCGTTGAATCTTTAGATCACACAAAACATGGAATCGATATTTCAAATTTTCTAACTTGGAATATTGGTTTCAATAGACATCCGGTTATGCCTAGCCCCAAACGATTATGGCTACTCCAAGCGCTATCCACTTCATGGTGGCTATCCAAAACCAGTTAGATGAATAATTCATTTAATGGTTTTCTTGAGTTACAAAGAAAGAGTCCAAGTCGAGAGGACACTTCCTCATTATGAATTTTATCACCTTCCCTTACATAAATATATCTTAAGTCATGTGCACATCTCAATTTGCAAGGATCTTTTTTAACAGGGCGCAGTATTGATATTATGTTATCATAATCTTTTAAATAATTTTATCCTTACTTTAGATGCAGACTAGGTAAGAGTTAAATTAATAAGTAGCCCTGTACTATATTACTTTTATCAATTGACTATTTAGAGAAAAATGTTCAAATAAGTATATATACTATCGTTCTTTTAAACAAATAGGTAATTCATACTACTGCTATTAAATAAATGTTAACATGGCAAGTAAAATTCTATCAAATTGTGACACAAATGTCATTAAATGCCATATGAACAATTTTTTGGCCATGTGTCATAGTTTAATTAATTGAAAATGTCACATCAACATTTTCAATGGTGTTAGCAGATAGGGTAAACAATGTAATAGAGTAATAGTCTAAGTAACTATGTGGGCATAATTTTTTCTTAGGTATTCAATTAGGAAAAGTGGTATAGTATAAGGGTCACTAGTGTATTTAACCCAATAAGGACTCCACGAATGATAAAGAGCTTAACAAAGATAGAATCATGATAATTAATTGGCTTGCAGATAATGAGATGATCTTAAACTTCTAAAAATTTTACAATAAAAGCAATTATATTTTCCAAGCCATGTGGATGTGGAAGATTGACTAGGACATCTAAGAGGAGAAAAAATGCATTAACTAGGCCTAGACAATCAACCATATATTTTTGAAAGCTAGTGTCAAAGGATTTCTCACATATAACTATTAACTCTTTTAATTAGTAGATGGATGCCATTAGGTTGGGATTTTCCCTTCCAAAGTACAACTTTATTTCTATGGATTGAAATGCATAAAGTATATATGCTATTCTATAGGAAAACTATAAGCTATTATAGGTTTTATAATTAATAATGAAACTCTAAGATATGATCCAAAAGAAGATAAAAAGTTAGGGATAGCAATGGAGTAAGGATTGCCTTATCCATCTTCACTTTACTCTTGTATGATGTTTTTAACATTCACCTCCACGAATATCTATTACTTTAGACATATATTTGGTAAACTCAAAAAGCAGGATGGGGTAGGACGAAGCAAAGTGGAGCAAGCATTTACCAAAACCACCTACCTTTACTTTTAAAAAAAAAGGTTTCTATTTGAAATGGATTAGTGCAAAGTTTATAGAGCAAATAAGGTTTTGCTATCCTTATATTAAGCATCTCAAAGCTATCCATATGAATACCCATTTCTAAGCCAAGGTAAATGACCCATGAAAATTAATAGTCAAGGAAAAAATGGTTCATAGTTTCAGTATTATCACAATAGAAAACATAATAATCCTTCATGTTATTGATTCTTCGTGCTATCTTCGATTTAAGAGGAAGGCAATTATTACAAATCTTCCACAAGAACACAATGATTTTGAAAAGACATTTTAGTGCTTATAGGTTGTTTTAGAATTTCCTTAGCTAATAAAACCGATTAAGATCCCCTCACTCCAGTTGATGGTTCACTTGAATAAGATGCTAACCTAACTCGACTATGAATTCCTTATTAAAAGAATTTTCCATGCAGTTTTATCACTACTACTACCAAAGTAAGAAGAATTTTTCACAATATTAGATCTAAACACCTAATTTTGTCTAGGCCTTCATTGAAGCATCTCAAGGCATTAACAAACTCAAAGAAGCAAGTATGGATCCATCTACTATCATTCCTAGCAAAGATGAAGTGCTTAAAGAGCCAGAGGTCCATAAAGTTCACATATTTGCATGTATGTATCGATATATAGCCTTTATATATCGATACAGGACCTCTACATTATCAAAATTCAAAATCCCACTAGTTATATCAATTTACTTTCCAATTGTATCAATACAGGATTATACCGTAGCAAAATTTATGATTTTTGGCCAAAATGTATTGATAAATAAGTGAATGTATCAATACAATCATGAATGTATTTATACATTCACTAATGTATCAATATATTTCGAGAAAAATTGCTTATTAAATCGATATAAATAGCCAAAATTGCTTATTGTATTGATACATTATGCAATGTACCGATATATCTTGAAAATTTTTGCCCAATTTGTGGCATTTTTCACCCCTTTGCACCATCGCTATAAAGCGTGAATTTGGCCATGATTTTGGCTCCAAAAATCATCTAATTTTAGACAAAGTGTTATGAAAATATGCAGATTTTATTTTGGACCTTAAGGATTAGACTGTCACATTTTTTAAAGGTTCATTAAGCTTGGGATACAGACATTTCATGATATAATTTGATTTAATGAAGGGCAAGCTAGACTTTACTCAATATGTCAGCTATGCATGACTTTCTTTGGCTATAAGATTAGTAAATCAGCCAGTGAAATATTGTAAGCTTAACCCCTAGTACAAGGACTCATCATATTGTACATAAGAAATTCCCCAAATGCCCATCTTACTAGGTTATTTTGACAGCTGAAATCATATGCTATATAATGAAGATTATGAGCTCAAACAAAATATCCAAATATACACTTTTCAAATACGCTCCCCTAGCCAAAATACTATTCCCATAGGTCCCCAATACAACCCATAAAAAACCTCCTAAAACTTTTCCTTTCGTATTTCTTTTCTTATCAAGACCCCTTCTATTGATAGGCTAACATCAAGCTTATGCTTAACCTTTTTTCTTGCTACTTTATAGCAAAGAAAGGAAAGTAAGTGAGTTGAAAATATTAAAAGCATGGAAAGTTTTCTGTTTAAGAACAAAAACAAGGTTTTGAAGCTTCTTAGTATATTTCTATCTTTTCTCTATCTATTTTCTTCCATTTTCATCATCTTCATCATTTTAGTGAGCCATTTTTATGTGGCCATGTTCTTGTCTTTAAGATTTTCATGCATTGTTGTGGCCTAGGTTGTGGTAGCCTTAGGTTCCTTGATGTATCGTTGATGCTTTAGTTTTGGTTACTTGATTAAAAATGACACATTTATGCTTACATCTAAACAACCCCTGCTTTGTATTTCATGCAATAGTTCTTTCACTTTTCATGTTAATCCTTGATAGCATGGTCATCCTAACATGCTTTGAGTATGACCATGCATTTGGATGCATTTCTACCATGTTTTCTTTATAAGATGATGAGCTATGTTGCTATTTTTTATGCTTGTTCACATGAAATGTTTTTTTCTATAATTTTAGTTTATTTTATGTTTGTTTAAATGCCTCTTTATTACTTGCCAATTTTTTTTCCAAAACCCCTAGGTTAAATCAACATTAACTCTAGCAAATGGAGATTAATATTGATTTAATGTTTTTTGCAAATTGGTCCTCTAATCTTGGGGATAAATCAAGCTATGTTTGGATTCATGGCCTCAATAGGCAAAATAAATTTTATCTTTCAAAGCCCAAAAAAATCCTACAATTGATTAAGTGTTTGATTAAAAATCTTGATTGTGAGCCTTTTTATTAATCAAATGGCAAGGATACAGGCTATACATTGGCTTACTCTCTAGGATTTGAATGGGTTTATTACTTCATTACCATGACCCAAAAATTATAGACATTCAAATGTTTGAGACATCAATACATGATTAGGAAGTCCTTAAACTAAAAATTTTCTTGTTTTAGTATTGGTAACACTGTACCCTCAACTTGAAAATTTATTTTTGAACCCTCAATGATTTTTCTAGACTTTTTTGTAATTTTTACTTGAAAGGGCATTAAATTATCTTTTTTACTTATGTTTCCCTCGTTTGTGCTTGAATGAGGGAGTCATTTTTTTTTCAAATATTTGTTGTATGAAATCTTTAGAATCTGGGATTTAAAGTTTGCTTAGGCCATTTCAGCCTATCAGATTATTTTTTAAGATTTTCGAAATATTTTTCCTAAAAAGTTAATGAAATTCCATTTCTATAAAGGTATTGTTTGCAATTTAATGATTACAAATGAGTCTGATATGATTTTTCAAATTTTGCTGCACCTTTTCCACTACATGTGTTGTTAGTGCCAAACCAAACTTGACTTAAAAAATTATTTTCACCTAGAAAATGATTTTTTTTGAGGATTTTGAAATATTTTTGTATTAAATATCATCGACTTAACTTTCCAATGGCATCTTGTTTGCCATATGAAGCCCTCAAATCAGCGTAGAATAAATTTGAGAAGGCAAATAGCATGATGCTATCCCCTATTTTTGGCATTACTCAAAATTAACTAATTTTCCTCATCCCATATTTCAAGGTATTCAGATACCTAGGAATGAACTTGATAGACCTCAATAAATTTTCAAGTCATTACGAGTCCTATTAGGCTCAGATCAAGACCTAAGAACTCCCAAATTTTTACAATTTAGTCCATATTTCAAATTAACGGTTTAAATCACAATTGACCCCTTTTCTCAAAAAGCAGTTAAACTATTTCAATTTTCAAAAATCATTAAAGTTTTCAACTATAAGGGTATTCCAACCCTATTTTTCAAAACATCCCTAAATTTTCGTTTATAGGGATACTCCAACCCCATTTTTCATTATTTTACTCAAAAATCTAATTTTTTTCTCTTCCAGGTCATCAACGGCTTTTCAACCAAAACCTCAATTTTTATGCCTTATGCAACTAAAAAGTCTAAATGTGTCTCAAAATTGATATTTTGTTATTTCTCAATAATCGAGGATAATTAGGAGAGGTGCAAATTGATATTTTCAAATTAAAAATCCAAAAATTATTTTAAAACCTTTATGTTTCTCGTTCTTCTTGGGTTTCATAGAGAGGTACAAATTTATATAAAAACTTGGATTTCATATTTTTAAAATTACATCATAAGAAAGGGATTACATATGAATAATGACTATAAAAATTGAGAAGACTAAAACCTAGATAATTTATGGCCAGAAGGTACCGATTTAAGGTGTTGTAGGGGTACTAATTTTCCCCATGTAAAACCAACTTCTAGACCCTTTTTTTTTAACGAACTCTAATATGCATAGACAATAAAATCAACATTTCAAATTTCGTAACTCAGAAATACCAATTTTAATAGTTGTCTGATCATGTCTAGTCCAAAAAGATCAATGGCAACTCTAATTTTTTGGGGTTATTCAAGACAAATTGGATGAATAATTTTGTCCAATGGTCTCCCCCACTCCAATCTTGAGAAACATCTTTTTTCGCCTAATCACACAAATGAACATGCCAATTGAGGATATACCTTTTCAAGTCATGCACATCATCCCAGCGATCGGAGAGCACATGGTGACTTTATACAATAAATTTTGAGGAGTTTATGTGTTGATTCCAAGTTCTCTTATTTTGATAAACAACAATACACATTGTTGTTGACTTTAAAGTTTTAATTTTTGGATAGAAAAATTAGAGATTGGAATTTTACAATTATAGACGAGTTAGTCCATACTTCTTAAAACTGTTAGTCTAAATCTTTAGAACATAAGTCCTTTATAAAAAAAAGGCAATTTTTCATATCATGAATCCAAGTGGAGGTTGGACCTCTATGAAATTATTTCTTTAACAATATTATTTGCCCAACATTTCATCAAGTAGTAAACTCTATTTTCTATCTTGCTTCTTAGCTAATAGAGCTTGATTCAGATTCTTGATTTCTCTAAAACCTAGTCCCCTTAATGGTTTAAGATGACAAAGTTTATTCCAACCTTTAAAGTGAAATTTTCTTCCACCATATGTCCCAACTAAAATTTTCTAATGATTTTATAAACTTTGTCACAAATGAAAGATGCCTTAAAGCAAGAGAGATAATAATAGGGATGCTATATAAGTAGATTGAATGAAAGTATATCTTCCACCAGTTAGCGGTAATTTTGTTTTTCAATGGCAAGTTTAGTGTTAAGTTTTCAAGTAAAGGTTTAAAAAACATAACTTTAGCTAAGTGATGATCAAGATTAGGTCCAATATACTTGTCAAGCTTGTTATTCACCTTTACTTCGCATTTTATGTAATATTCTTTTAAATTTGGGATGACAATTTGGTATAACAATAAAATTAGAATTGTTGGAATTGATTTTTTGACTTATCATGGCATATAATTGATCCACTACACTCTTAATCATGTGATAAGATTTGAAAAATATAATTATCATTTGAAAAAAAAAGATGGTTGATTAGTAAACTTCTTCCATTAATCTTAATGCCATCAACATTTCTTGAGATTTCAGCTTTTTACAAGAGATGAGAAAAAAATTCTGACATCTAATAAAAAGATAAGGATAAAGTGGCTTACCTTGCCTTAACTCTTTGGGAGGAATAATGAAACCTGTTAGTTCACTAGTGATAACAATGTAACTGATAATAATCACACAAGCAATAATCAATTTAGCCTAATGAGTGTCAAATAGGTTTGCAACAAAATTTCAAGGAAGTTTCAGCTAATCTTGTCATACCTTTTGTTCATATCACTCTTTAAAGTACCTAATACCTTTTAACCTTTATCCTATTATAAATCACATGGAAAATTTCTACTCCTAACCTAACATTATCACTAAATTTATTTTTTCTCAATAATGAAATTTTGAAAAGGAGAGATCAAACTACCAATATTTGGATTAAGTTTATTTACCAACACTTTACAATTAATTTTTACATGACATTACATAAACTAATAGGTCTAAATGGTTAACAAAATGCAGAATATTTTAAGGCGTAAAGGTAATGAAGGTGCAGTTCATTTTTAAGCATAATTCTAGATCTTAAGAAAAAAAAGGTTGCAAAAACAACAAGTAAACCTACAATTTCATAATTTTTCTGAAAAAAAAATTGTAGATTAAGCATCAAGACTAAGAGCACTCAGTGTACCATAAAGATATGATGAAGTTTTCCTCAAACAAGCTCTTAATGGTGTATTGACAATTGACTCATGAAGATATGATGGAAGTTTTGCCACTAAAACATATAATGAAAACCCTTTAATTCGATTTACCTATCTTCCTCAATGATCTCCTTTGTAGTTAGGGTGGAGTAACCGGATAACTTCAAATAAGTAAGATATTCAAGTGAAGAACATCTTTATTTTTCGTGATTAGAAGTAATAGCCTATGATCAGACCTAAGGATAGGTAAATTAAGTAAAAAGGGTTGTTGAAAGTTCCTAGAAGCTTTGCCTACTTTTTCTCATAATACATCATGACATTTTTTGTTGTTGTTCCCTGTTAAAAATTGACCTTTGTCAAAGATCTCATGAACTTTATTTTTGTCAAGTTTAAAGATTTATTTTTGCAGATAATATCACGATCGAATTTTTTACTTTTAGGAATTTTCAAGATTTTTAATGAAATTTTGAAAGATGATAGTCATATATTTTTACTGATATTTGTGTTGTATTTATGCAGATACTCACCTTGAAAAATAAAAAATATTCAAGAAAAAATACATATTGGCATTTTTTACCATGAAGTGTTAAGTTATCAAATTTATTTATTAATTTTAAATTTTTCATTGTATTGCAAGTTTTAGCTTGCAAATTTTTTTGGTAAACCTTGTTCCAAAATTCAAGTTTATATTTACAAACTAATGCTTTAAGCAAAGTATTAAATTCAGATCATTTTTATGAAGTTGCACTTATTTTTGGAATTTTCTTGTTTTTAAAATATAGAGTTTTCTACTCGATAAATTTTTTGGGTAGGATTTTTTTAAGTTTATAATTTTTAAAATTCTTCAAATATTTTCATTAAATTCATATTAAATCACTTTTTTGAAAATTCAATTTATTTTATGAGTTTTTTTTATTTTTTTCAAATAATAATTTCTTTTCATAAAGGTTTTTCTCATAAAATTTTATGAGTTTAGGCTTTTTAATTATCTTTTTCTTGCACATAAGACTTCTTAAAAATTTTTTGTATAGTTTCATACTTGGAATTTTTATAAGAAAATTTTATTATTTTTCTTTTTATTATTTTGGGTCAAATTTCCTTAATAAGCTTAAAATTGGCAAATTTTATTAATGAGCCTAATAAACTCATTTATTTCTCAACAAGCCCAATACGATTTCCAAGCCCATTTTTTGATTTTCCATCAAGCCCACTTCATTCTCTACAAGCCTAACAAGCCCATAATAATTATTTCAATAAAAGCCCATTTCATTCCAACAAGGCCTAATTGAGCTCATTTTGATTATTAACAAGGCTTAATAATTTTTTTTCTCTCTAAAATTTTTATTAATTCTTTTGGATAAAAATTTTCATCTGAATAATTAATTTAGCTTTTTATGTGTTTAAATTCATACATAAATTCGTTCATTTATAACTGTTGATTTCTTACAATTTAGTTCTTTCAATTAATTTTTTCATTAAATTTGTAATTATGACTTTTTTTTATTTTTCTCATTCTCAAAATTTTGCTTATCTTTATTTTAATTATGAAATTTAATGATTTAGTTACACGAACTACCTTGGTTGGAATTCAACTTTTATTTAACCAAGCTGGTTACATTTTAACTAACCATTAGATTACTATCATCCTAATCATCATAAAGCCTAATAGTAGGCTATATGATTCATCATAGTGAGTCAAACATGAGGACAATAATTAAATGTTATGAATAAAAGAAAAAAAATCTAAATAAAAAATAAAAAAATTTGATGGAAATGAATAAAACCCATTCGACTAAGGGGGTTTCTCCACCCCTTAGCTAGCTTCAGTTATAAATAAAGGGAAGGATGGATCGAGTGGAGCTTAATGGCTTTCTAACAAAAAATAACAAAAACACTTAAGAAAATAAAAAATTTCACATATTTTTTGCACTTACAAGGTAAAAATACTTGAAAATTTTTTATTTCTTATTACTTTCACCTATTTTTCTTCCTTTTAGCGAGCCGAAATCATGCTTGTGCTCATGGATTTTAATCCATGTTGAAAGGCCAAGCATGATGGCTATGAACAAAGTTTCTTGATTTTGTTATTTTATTCAATTTTTATTAGTAATATATTGATTTCCATCAAGATTACTTTTGTTTGTTGATAGAAATAATGTTATTTTTACGTGTATATTTTTATGTTATTTTTCTTGATATTTTCATGTTGATTTTTATTGATATATTCATTATTTATAATGATTTTGTTGTTTTATTTAATTTTATTAGTAATATGTTGATTTCCATCGAGATTACTTTTGTTTGTTGATAGAAATAATGTTATTTTCGTGTGTATATTTTTATGTTATTTTCCTTGATATTTCATGTTGATTTTTATTGATATATTCATTATTTATAATGATTTTATGCATGTTTTAAGCTTGGTAAAAATTTTGATGTGTATTTATATTGATATTCATGAAAATAGGTGATGAAAAAACTATTTTTGATTGTTTTTCACATTGGCTAAAAATGATTAGAGTTCTTAAATTAATTTTTCATGCTTAATTTTATGATATTCTAAGTTATTTTGTAATACTTGAAACTTATGGGGATTAAAAATAATTTTCCCAAAATTTTGAGAGCCTTGGAAAGGTATTTCCATGCTTGGTCAAAAATAATATGTGATTTTATGGTATTTTGATTTTTTAGGCTATTTTGTAATTATGCAAAGTTTAAGGGCTAAATTGCAAAAATCAAAAAAATTATTTCAAGGCCATCTAAGCTTGGCCGAGAGTTTCAATGACCCTTGGATTTTTTTTTTGTATTTTTAACATGTTGAAATATATTTCATGCATTTATAACCTCTTTGGGCTTTTTTATAATTTTAGGAAATTTAAGGGCAACTTGTAAAAATTTTAAAAATTTGTTTTAGGCCTGTAGGTGATTGGCTGAATTGATTATGTAACTTTTGATATGTGTTTCATGTTGATTCTAGTATGTTTGGTGTTGTTTAGTAATCTTTAAATCATGCAGGGACTAAATTGTAAAAAAGTGAATTTTTCTAAATGCCATCCATGCTTGGCTGAATGCTTTATACACCTTTAGGAGTGTTTTCCACACATTTTTTCTAAATGTTTGGATGCATATCATGAATTTTAAACCTTTTAGGGACCTTTTTGCAATTTTTAAAGGTGTAGGGACTTATTTGCAAAAAAGTGAAAATCTGTTCAAAGGCCAAGGGTGTTTAGGCGAATTTTTTTATTATATTTGGTATGTTTTCCACATATATTTTAATACATTTGATATTTGATTTTGTGTTTCATTTTATATAGGGATAATTTTGTAAAGTTAGAAAATTTAAGGGACTATTTAGGAAAACCTTGTGTTTTATGGTTAATGGGATATTTTTGACATTTTAGGAAAATTTCTAGCATTCCTCTGGTCCTCCAGTGGGGTGTAAAAAATATGAAAACCATTCGCATTCTTTTGGTTCTGCCATGGGGTATGAAATGCAATTTTGAAAAGTTTAGGGATTTATTAGTAATTTTGGCAGTTTAGGTCATTTTTTATGTTCAAGTTACCCATTTAGGGTAAAATCATCATACATATCATTTTCAAGCCATTTGGGGTTATGGAGATACTTCTACGTTGAAGGTACACCATAAGGGCATTTTAGTAATTTAGGTTAGAACCAAATCCTATGCGAGCACTAGGATACTTATATGTCAAAGGTGCATAGTAAGAATTGGTTCATCCTTCCATGATAAAATTGAGTCCTTTAAGATTATCATGATACCTTTGCATTAACGATAAACCTTAAAGACAATTTAGTAATTTATATTGGAACAAGGTCCTATGTGATCACTCGGATACTTATATGTCGAAGGTGCACAGTAGGAATAAATTCATAGTTTATGATGTCATCAAGTTCTTTGGAGTCAGCCAAATACTTTTGTGTCAAAGGCGTACTTTAGGGCTACGTAGGATAAATTTTATTATATTTCATAAAATCAGCATTTTTGAACATTAAGGCAATATCTTTGAATTAAAGTAATACATTGATTTTATCCCAGCTTATGAGAGGGGTTTTATAGATTGTTTTAATAATGAGATATCCTTTTACAAAATGAGAAAATTAAGATTTTTCGAATTTTGGAAAAATAAAAACTTTTGTATTCCTCTGGCTCTCCAATGGAGTATAAAAGCTATTTTATTTATAAAACCTTTTGTATTCTTTCAGCTCTCTAGTGGGGTACAAAATACAGCGATAAAACCTCTTATGTTTTTTCAGTCTTTTGGTGAGTATAAAAGATATTTTAATTTTCAAAAATATTAAAAACTCTATTTTCTCAAGCAAAAAATATATTTGTTTCATAATATTTTTATTTTTGATATATGAGAATTATAATTAAATGCTAAATATTGAAACCGAATAAATATCAAAATTTAAATTAACATGTGATTAATAAGGTACCGATTACTAGGGGCATGAGAGGGATTAATCCTCAATCCTAATTGTAACAGACTCCCTGACCCTTTCACTCTATCTTTGATATTAAAGTGGAGCTCAAAGTAACCCTCAAAAAATAAACTCTAGTAAATGAACAATCTCACTTAGCCTAAACAGATTGATGGCAACATCCAACAAGTTGTTATATCATAATCACTATTTTAAGGTTTAGTCAAGTGAGCAATTCATCTCGATGACTTATCCCCATACATGAAAAAAATAAGAAAAATAAAATTGATATGGCCCCTTAAAAATAGAAAACAGTGATATATATAGGAACAAGGGGTACACCTGCCTTTTAAGTCAAGCTAGTTAGGATTCGCATTTGGGCCATGTTGCAATAAGTTGGTGACTCCACTTGGGACATGTTAGAGAGTCAGACCTATAATTAATTATGTTTTAACTAATTTTGATTAATTTGATTTCAATCGATATTTGATTATAATTATTAGTATTTTCATAACAAAAACTTTTATCATATTTTTTATTTATATGGAAATTTAGGTATATTTATTGTTCATTTTTTTTGCTAACCTTTTTGTTTCCATTGCAGCATTATTTTTATGGGGCATCTAGGATAGGTTTTTATTATTTTTGAAAAAGTCAAGTTGTAAAAGGTTTGTTAGTTCCCCCACATACACTATGCACATGCATATGCATTAGATTCTCCTCTAGGCATATGGAAGGGGACAAAATTTACCTAATATTTTAGGAAAGGGTGAAGTTACTCTACCTTCTAGGGTGTTAGCCTCTGTTTGGGCCAGCGAAAACTAACAAGGGTAAATTCCTATGCTTGCACAAGGTGTTAACCTTATTACTGGCATAGAAGATACTCTCACTTGATTTGAATCCTTTCCAGCATAAACCCACTATAGGTAAGGATAAGGGTGCCTCATCAGTTTTTTTCAAACTCAGAGAGTTACTGGAGAACTTGTTTAGATGTTCAACCCAAACTTCATGTAATGAACCATAAGGGCCTCACCTCGTTAAAATTATACTCGTTTCTAAAAGGTACCAAATTAAGTACACACGAGGGAACACTTCTTGCCCTTTTCTTCTATTTTAATTCTAAGCATTAAAATCATATGATGGTCATTGAACATCATTGCTTATAGTAAGATCATTGTTTCACCTTAGAAGGTGCTATTATTATTTTAATTCGAATATCAAGTGATGATAACAAACATTGTTGCTTGTAATGTGATTACTTCTTTTGCCTTGCAAGTCATATGTGCAACCTTAACTACATAGCATAGATGTGTAGGTCAAGTGATGATGTTCATACATCATCGCCAATAAGGCCTTTCATTTGCCCTAATAGGTGTTGAACACCCTAGTAAATTTACTTAGGGGAACCTTTATTTTTTTGCATTAAATGTTTTATTTTTTATCTATGCTAACTTGTTCTCATTTCTTGCTCCTATTTGTATATTACTGTATTGTAATAAACATGACAGACAATAACGAAAGAAGATCATGCTGCCTATAATAAGATTGATATTTTTCCTTAAGACACCATAATGCCTTAACTTTTTTGGGTAGTCTTTCAGATAGTAGGCCTTTTTCGTATATATTTATGCGTATCATCTTGCTACAAGCTTTTCTTTAACATTACATTAAATTCATCCTTGCATAGATTTAAGAGTTTTTAAAAGATTTTTTTTTCAAATCAGAAGTGTTGGGACAATCAAACAATGTGGACCATGGGAGATGAATTATCAGCATGATTAGACAGGATGGAGCCAAACCATTATGACACATAGGAAATATTAATGAAACAGTAAGAGGAGATCTAAGCACAAATCTTTGAATTGACGAAAATAATAACCTTTAGAGGGAAAGAGCCTGAAAATATAATTCATGAGATCAAGGGTATAAGCTTAATATTGTTGTAGACTCATCTAAGGCATAAAGGCAACCCTAATTTTGAAAAGCCCTCATCTCTAAATTAACAACTTTTTGTGATAAATGTTTTAATATGATAAAAATGTTTCCAAAAAGCAAATATTTTCAAAAAACATGATAATGAAAAGTCTCGAGAATACTAATGATCAATCTTGAATGAGCTTCTACCCTTGCATTCATTTCTTGTCAATAAAACTGTGATCCTTTGAAAAGACGTAACACTTCATGGAAGTAACTTTAATGTTCTCAATCATGATTCACTAAGTAAAGTGCAAAAACTCATTGGTATCACTTATGGGAATTACCCAAATTGTGCAAAGGGAAAAACCATTTTGAAGAAATTTAGGGACTTTCAAAAATCATTAAGTCAACCCACAGTTGAAAACACCACACTAAAAATTAAATCAATCCCTTTTTGATTTCACCTTGTAATCCTGAACCCTTTGCAGTCAATCTTAGTACCTGTTTAAGAGTAGACGGCCATGAAAGTTAAATGAAAATCAAATTGGTCTAATTTTCAAAGAAATTCATACTTTATATGACTTGATCCATTTGTGCCTAGGAAAATAGGGCATGAAACTTATCCACCTTGAAATTTTTAGGTCAACCAAAGTTTTTTAAGCTCTTTAACTTATCTTGAAGAAAACTCAAATTATGATTTAGGATATTTTTACAAAAGATCATTAGTATTCGAAAGATTTGAACATCACATGTTTTTAACTTTGAGGTTTTGAACAATATTTTTTAAAAATTAGTTTTAAGAAACTTAAAATTGTGTCATAAAAAGAAATAAGGGTTTCTCAAAATGGAGGGCACTAAATTGAAATAAGACTTAACTCATGGAAAGAGAAGAAGAAATAAAATTTTGACCTTGAGATTTTAAAAATTGTCATGATAAAGTATGAAAGGATTGAAGAATGTTCTAATATTGAAATTGATAAGAACGATTGTGTGAAACTTAGAAGATAACCAAACAAAGTGCCAATTTTTGTATCATTCAAACCACATGCATCATTTATAATTTGCATTTGCATGCTTCATATACATTTTCCTCTATATTTATACCCACATTTGCATTGTGTCACGTGTATTTGCACCATTAGATACAAGCATTTGCATTGATTCATGTGCATCTAGTGCATCTACACCATAGATGAAACTATCTTTTACATCATTTCAAAGACATCTATCTCTTTCTTAATGCTTGTATTTGCACCATTTCACGAGCATTGGTACCAATGCATTCTTTGAACAATGTCTTCATTTCTTGGATCATTAAAATAATTGCAATTGCATCAACCATTGACCAATCAAATAAGTTTTCAAAACAAGTTTTCAGTAATGAAATCTGAAGATTTAAATGAGTTTGGTTTCAAAACAATCTTCGATGGTGAAATCTAAAACATTTTAAAAGCTTTCTTAATTTTTGGTAATGTATCTAAGGCTTATGCTGATATTAACCAGAATAATTTTCAAAGACTCTATTGTCATATCCTAAATCTACTAGTAATTATTGAACTTATGTTTTTTTTGCAGATAAAAACATCCTTGATTAGAGGAAAAAGGGCTAATCCCTTCAAAAGATTAGTTAGAAGGAAAAGCAAGGTATAGGCCCTCAGGGATGCCAATCTAATAAATTTTGATGAGTTGTTGGATGCCTATCAAGGATAATTAGTCTAAAGGTCACCGACCTTATGGTAGTATACCAATTAGGGGTAGTTTCTATCTTAACTTTAAAATTCTGTATGTTTCTTTTTATAAATAGTGAATTTTGAAATAAATTTTGGTTTTAAATAGTATGCATGTCAATATCTGGGATAATGAGAACATTTTGAAAAATTTTCTTTGGTAGATGATCACTATCAAGTCGAATTCTCTCAGAAATGTCCTTCACTTCCATTATTTATAAATAATAGACCATGAATTTTGTTAATAATAATTTTTAATATCTAGGATAATGAGAACATTTTGAATTTTTTTTTGTTAGATGATCACCCTTAGGTTGAACTCTCTCAGGAAGGTCCTTCACTTCGATTCATATGATTGTCCTAGGCATTTAATCATAGACCATTCACAACCATAGATCTTTCACACCCAAATGTTCATTTTTTGGATCCTTGAAGGTCGAACAAATAGGCTATGCTCCTAAAAGATTTAGGTATCGATAATTTGATATATGTTAAGATAATGATAGTAATTCCTAAATCTACCTCATTTAGATGCCATAACTTTCATGATAGTCTTCCAAATCCTTAAGTTAGGAAGAATATGAGTAAAAATGAGCCAAAAACACTTTTCTTTCCAAGATAAAACTTTTCAATCCATTACCTGATACATAAGATGTGAAATTCATGTTTTCCTATGCTAATTCAATTTTCTTTCTCAAAGGCTAAACCATGACCATGATTTATTAGTGGTTATGGGGTTGATAATGAGAGGCATACCTTAAGATGCTTTAAAAATTTGGTGCAATATCATGTTATTGAGGCACTTAAAATGATTTCAGAAAGAAAACAATCCTTTTTCCTAGCAAAATGCATACCAGTTCAAATGGCTTTGTTTAAAATGATAAATGGCTATTTTTCTCTATTTTTTTCACAATTATAGAAAATTATTCCCTTTGCAATCCCTTTTGAACCTAATGATTCATTCTTTCTTTTAACCTTAATCAAGGGTCACTCTCCATACTAGGGAGCAAGTGAAGAAAAACTTTAAGATCAAAAGCGAAAATGCCATTCTAAAGTTATGAAAAAAACAAGTCAGTTGTCACAATGTAAATTTCGAAGAATGAAGAAATTCAATTCTTAAGTTCCTTTAAGATGAACAATGAAGAAAGTTCAAATTTCAAGTTCCTTCAAAGTGAAGAATTAAGAAAGTTCAAAATTCAAGTTCCTTCAAAACAAAACAAAAATCAAGAAAGTTCAAGTATCAAGTTCGTTCAAAGTAAAGAATGAAGAAAGTTTAAAGTTTAAGTTCCTTCAAAATTGAAAACATGCCAAATGAGAATCCCTTTGGAAGAAAATGATCCTTGATTTAATTATGCTTAAACACTTGATTTAGGCCTATTTATACTTTTTTCCAAGCCCAAAACCATGGGCTATGTTACATACTTATAAAAGTACATTTTGATCAAATATAACTATCAAGCTATTCCTAGAAAGCTCCTTTCAAATTCATTTTTTGGATGATTTTTTATTCTTAAAAATATGATAGGGTAACCAATTAAAAAAATGGAGTTTTAGAGTGAAAATCCAAAAGGAGCAGTCTAGAACAAACTTAAAAGCTTTGGAATTGTTCTTAAACTGACAAAGGTAGCCACAAAAAAAAAAAAAAAAACCTTTCATGCTAATCCAAAAATAATCCCAAACCTCTAAAATTTTCATGATATCAAAAAAAGGTTAAGTCAAATGCCCAAACATTGGTTTGGTTTAAGATAACCTTCTAGAAATTTTGTGCCATACCTTAGAAATTGATACTTTCCAAAAGCCTTTCAAAATTAACCCCTTGAGACTTGGTGCTTAGTAGCATTAGTATAACACTTGTCAGACAATTGTATTTGAATATTAAAAGAATGTTATAACTTGATCGTTTGCACTTTCAAGAAATTTCAATAGAAAAAACATCCATCTAAACTTGGTTCTGATAAACCTTGACCCTGTTGTACCAATTCCTTCAAGTTAAATTTTAGTATGTGCCACCTCATTTATGTCTTTAGATTCATTCCCTCACCCCATTCAAAGATGTCCCAATGGTGATCATCAATCATAAGAAATTCTTAATAGATGAAGATAGTATATTTATTATCCTTAATATTGGAAAATTCATGGTTGAAATCATTATGTTATTTTCATATTTTTGATTAAGTAGATCTTCTCCTAGGTTAGAATAAGAAGTTGATCTTATTTTGTAAAACTTGTAATTTAGATGAAGTATGGTACTTCTCATGATTTAATCGGATAATTTGGATAAGCCTTGAATAAAGAAATATTAACTCTTATTCAACTACATAAAGTTGTATCCTTTAATTAATAAATATTAATTCATATTTGGTGACATATTAGGAAAAATCAAATAATTTTTAGATTCTTGAAGTCAAGATTAGAAGAAGGATTTCGTGGGGCAAACGTAATCCCCCCTTCAATAATTTAAACTTTCAATAGTAGCAATAAAAAAAATTGGCAACAATGAGGTTCAAATTGATGAGACCTTACCAAGATTGACCTTCATGATATTTTGAATTTATGTCCTCTTCATCTAATCTTATGTAAAAGTGGTGAAATGGGATTCAGGTTTGTTAGTAATATGGTCTTTTCATTTGATCTATGAAAAGTAGATGAAATACTATTTAAGTTAACTTTTTTTAATCCCATGAAGGGTAAATGGAGTTTTTGAGTTAGATGCCCTCTTCATTTGATCTTGTGAAAGGTAAGCAATGTAGGATTTAAGTCTACTTTATTCGATCTCGCAAAAGGTAGATAGAGTTTTTAAATAAGATGTCCTCGTCATTTGATCCTGTGAAAAGTAGGTGAAGTAGAATCTAAGTCTATTTTATTCAATCCCATAAACAATAAGCAAAATTTTAAGTAAGATATCCTCTTCATTCAATCTCGTAGAGGGTAGGCAAAGTTTTAAGTAAGTTATCCTCTTCATTCAATTCTATGAAAGGTAAGTAAAGTAGTATTTAAATCTACTTCATTAGATCCTTTGAAGGGTAGATAGAGTTTTGTGTAAGATATCAATTTCGTTCGATCTAATGGAAGGTAGGTAGAGTTTTAAGTAAGATATCCTCTTCATTTGATCCTATGAAAGCTAGTGAAATATGATTTAAGTCTATTTCATTTGATCTCATGAAGGGTAGGTGAAGTTTTAAGAAAAATTTCCTTTTCATTCGATCCGATAAAAGGTAAGTGAAGTAGGATTTAAGTTTACTTTATTCAATCTTATGAAGGGTGGGTATAGGTTATCCTATACATTTGATCTTGTAAAAGGTAGGTGAAGTAAGATTTAAGTCTATTTTATTCGATTCTATGAAGATAGGTAGATTTTTTAAGTAATATGTCATCTTCTTTCCATCCTATGAAAGGTAGATGAAGTAGGACTTAAGTTTGTTAGCTTCATTTAGTTGGGAACCAATGAAGTAAGATGGCCTTTTCATTAAATCATGTGAAATATAGGTGAAAAGGCTTTAAAAAACCCAAGAATAGCTGATGGCTTTGTCGCTATTGGAATTAGCACTAAAATGAAAAGCCTAAAAGTAGTTAATGGTTCCATCCTGATGAAATTGGCACCAAAAGTAGAAAGCCTAAGAATATTTGATGGCCATGACCTAGTCAAAATTAGCATTAAAATAGGAAAGCCCAATATAGTTGGTTAGGTAGAAAAACCAGCATAGTTGACCTATATTTATGTGTAAAAAGAAACCTTTTTTCGTTGAAGGGCTTATCAAGGCCTAAACAAAATCATGTTTAGCTAGTCCTTGCCCTATTCCTGATCCTCAGCAATAGTCAAAGAGGGGTAGCAATAGACACTTAATTTTGTTCAGGCCCTTTCTTCAACAAACTTAAAATCTCTAAGAGCAAGAACTTAGTGGCTGTCCAGTGGCCATAGACTTTCTTCAGGTGAACTAAACAATTCTAAGACCTTTTTAGTCCTACTTAAATTGTCGCATGTGCACGTGACAAAGAAATGCAATTTTAAGGGTCTTAAGGAATAATTCTCAGATAAAAATGAATATTCAGGTAAAAAATTAGTTTTTAACTTTATCATTTTAAATTTTGAAATTTGTCTTTTCATAGGATGTTATGGTTAGATTTTTCTATTTTTAAGGACATTTCAAGATTTTTATTTGAAATTTTAGGAGTTGAGTGTAGTATATTTTTATCGATATTAATGTAGTATTAATATCAAAAAATTGGTTTTTAACTTTATTCTTATCAAGTTTTAAAATTCATTTCTATAGATGATATCACAATCAAATTTTATATTTTTAGGAATTTTTAAGATTTTTTTTGAAATGTTGAAAGACAATAGTAGTATATTTTTATCGATACTTATGTAATATTTATGCCATTGCTCACCCTGAAAATAAAAAATATTCAAGAAAAAATACGTATTGGCATTTTTTACCTTGAAGTGTTAAGTTATCAAATTGATCTATTGATTTTTAATTTTTAATTGTACTACGAGTTTTTGCTTGCAAATTTTTCTATAAAACTTATTCCAAATTCAAGTTTTTATCTTTATTATTTTTACCAACTAATGTTTTGAGCAAGGTATTAAAGCCAACTCATTTTTTTGAAGTTGGATCTATTTTTGGAATTTTCTTATTTCCAAAAGACAAAGTTTTTTGCTCCTTAAAATTTTTGATAAATTTTTTTGGGTTTATAATTTTTAAAATTGTTCAATTATTTTCTTTAAATTCATATCAAATCAATTTTTTAAGGATTTAAGTTATTTTATGAGTTTTGCATTTTTTAAATAACAATTTTCTTTTATAAAGGTTTTTTCATAAAATTTTATGAATTTGGGATTTTGAATTGTCATTCTCTTGCACATAAGACTTCTTAAAAATTTCTTGTATAATTTAATGCTTGAAATTTTTATAAGAAAATTTTATTTTTATTATTTTGGGCCAAATTTTCATAATAGGAGTAAAATAGGCAAATTTTGTTACTTGGCCCAATAAGCCCATTTATTTCTCAACAAGCCTAATATAATTTCGAAGCTCATTGTTTATTTTCCAACAAGCCTATTTCTTAATTATTTCAACAAGCCCATTTCATTTCCAACAAGGCCCAATTAGGCCCATTTTGATTATTAACAAGGCCCAATAATTTTTCCTTTTCTAAATTTTTTATTAATTTTTTTGGATCCCAAATTTTCATGTGAATATTTTCTTGGGCTTTTTACCTATTTAAATTTGTAAATAAATTTGTTTATTTCTAACCTTTAGTTTCTTACAATTTAGTCCTTCCAAGTCATTTTTCATAAAATTTGCAATTATGACTTTTTCATCGTTTTATTCCTAAATTTACTTATATTTATTTTAATTGTGAAATTTAGTGGTTTAGTTATATGAACTAGCTAGGTTAGAATTTAACTTTTATTTAACCAAGTTAGTTACATTTTAATTAACCATTAGATTAATATCATCCTAATCATCGTAAAGCCTAATATTAGGCTATATGACTCATCATAGTGGGTCAGACATAAGGACAAAATTTATTAATTAAATGTTATCAAAAAAAGAAAAAAAATCTAAATAAAAATAAAAGAATTTGACGGAAATGGGTAGAACCCATTCGGCCAAGGGGGTTTCTCCACCTCTTGGCCAACTTCCCTTATAAATAAAGGGAAGGATGCTTCCAGTGGGTCTTAATGGCTTTCTAACAAAAAAATAACAAAAATGCTTAAGAATATCAAAATTTTCACATATTTTCTACACTTTTAATGTAAAATTACTTAGAAAATTTTTAGTATTTGTTACATACAATTATTCTTTATCCTTGTAGTGAGCCAAAATTATGCTTGTGCTAATGGATTTTAATTTGTGTTGAAAGGCGAAGCATGACGGCCTTCTTGATTTTGTTATTTTATTATTAGTAATATGTTGATTTTCACCAAGATGATTTTTGTTTTTTTGGTAGAAATAATGTTATTATTTTCATGTATATATTTTTTTTATTTTCCTTGATTTTTTCATGTTAATTTTTGTTGATATATTCATTATTTATCATGATTTTATGCATTTTTAAGCTTGGTAAAAATTATGATATGTATTTATATCGATATCCATGAAAACATGTGATGAAAAAAACTATTTTTAATTGTTTTTCATGACCAAAAATGATTGGAGTTCCTAAATAATTTTTCTTGCTTGATTTTATGATATTTTGGATATTTTATAATATTTGAAACTTTTAGGGGTTAAAAAAATAATTTTCTCCCAATTTTGAAGGCCTTGGAAAGGTATTTCCATGCTTGGCCAAAAATAATAGGGGTGATTTTGTGATATTTTGATTTTAGGTTATTTTGTAATTATAAAAATTTTAAGGACTAAATTGTAAAAATCAAGAAAAAATTATTTCAAGGCCATCCAAGCTTGGTTGAGAGTTTCATAGACCCTTGGGAATGTGTTTTGTGTATTTTTAATATGTTGAAATATATTTCATGCATTTGTAACCTTTTTGGAACTTTTTGCAATTCTAGGAAATTTAAAGGCTAATTTGTAAAAATTCAAAAACATTGTTTTAGGGCTATAGGTGCTTGGCCGAATTGATTATGTGATTTGTGGTCTCATGTTGATTTTGGTATGTTTGGTGTTGTATTGTAATATTTGAATCATGTAAGGACTAAATTATGAAAGTGAAATTTTTTCCAAAGGTCATCCATGCTTGGCTGAATGCTTATGCACCTTTAATAGTGTTTTTCACACATTTTTTAACATGTTTGGATGCATGCATTTTAAACCTTTAGGGATTTTTTTGTAATTTTTTAATGTTTAGGGACTTGTTTGAAAAAAGGTGAACAAATTGTTCTAAGGCCAAGGGTGTTTTGCTGAATACTTTTGATGATATTTGGTATGTTTTCCATACTCAAATTGATGTGTTTGATATTTGATTTTGTGTTTTATTTCATTTAGGGACTATTTTATAAAGTTATAAAATTTTAGCGACCATTTAATGAGACTTTGCATTTTAGAGTTCAATGGGATACTTTTGACATTTTATGAATATTTCTAGCATTCCTCCAATCCTCCAGTGGGGTGTAAAAAATATTAAAACCTTTTGCATCCTTCTAGTTCATTGGTGGGGTATGAAATTTAATTTTGAAAAATTTATAGACCCATTAGCAATTTTTGCATTGTAGGTTATTTTTTATGTCTAACTTACACATTAGGGTAAAATCATCGTACATATCATTTTACGCTCTTTAAGGTTATCATGATACTTTTGTGCCAAAAGTATACTTTAGGGGTATTTTAATAATTTATATTAGAACCAAGTCCTATGTGATCACTGGGATACTTATATGTCAAAGGTGCACAATAGGAATAGGTTCATCCTTTCATGTAATTTTGAGTCCTTTAAGATTACTAGGATACCTTAGTGTCAAAAGTAAACTTTAGGGACATTTCACTAATTTATATTAAAACCAAGTCATATGTGATCACCAAGATGCCTATATGTCAAAGGTGCACAGTAGGAATAAGTTCATAGTTTATTATGTCACCAAGCCCTTTAGAGTCACTGTGATACTTTTATGTCGAAGATGTACTTTAGGGTATTTAGGATAAATTTTATTATATTTCATAAAATTAGCATTTTTGAAAATTAAGGCAATATCTCAGAATTAAAGTAATAAGTGAAATTCCTCCCAGCATATGAGGGATTTTAGAAATTATTTTAATAACAAGATATCCTTTTAATAACGAGAAAATTAAGATTTTTCAAATTTTGGAAAAATAAAACCTTTTGTAATCTTCTAGCTCTTCAGTGAGGTAGAAAATATATTTTGATTTAAAAAACCTTTCGTATTTCTTCAGCTCTCTAGTAGGGTTATGAAAAATAGTGATAAAACTTTTTATGTTCCTCTGATCCTTCGGTAAGGTACGAGAGATATTTAGATTTTCAAAAATATTAGAAACGCAATTTTTCTCAAGCAAAATAATAAATTTGTTTCACAAAATTTTTATTTTTCAAATATGAGAATTATAATTAAATGCTAAAAATTGAAACCAAATAAATATCAAAATTTAAGTTGACATGTGACTAATAAGGTGCTGATTATTGGGCGTCATGAGAGGGGGTGATCCTTACTCATGAATGTAACTAACTCCCAACCCTGTGATGCTATCTCTGGTATTAGTGCAGACCTCAGAGATTGTTTTCAGGGGTTTCGTTAACCCTTGAAATATGAACTCTAGTAGGTGACCAATCTTATTTTGCCTTAACAAATTGGCGGTGACCCCAAAACAAATGATTGTTTTGCAATGACAATTTAGGTTAAGTCGAGTAAGTGATTAATCTCGATGACTTGTCCTCAAATACAAAACTAAGAAATATAATAATGATATGGCCCCTAAAAAAAAGATGATATATAGATATATAAAGGAATGAAAGTTGGGCTAGTAAAGATTCACATCTAAGCCATGTTACAGTAGTCAAGACTAAAAAAGTGAATGACAACGGAACTTGCCATCTTATGGTAAGCCCAGCCATTGGAAGAGAAATTACAAAAAAGTACCTTGAATTTGTTAAGGGTAAAAAGTTAAAAGGAGTTTTCTCCTCAGGTATAAGTTCATAAATTCATTTACTTTCATTTGGCGTGAAATGCTTGATTATTGGTACTAAATATGTTTGACACATTGTACGGACTAATGAAAAAGACAAAGAAAAGGAAAAATAAAGATAGACAAAGGAGCTGGCAACTTGATTGATACAGATTAAGCTTGCCAAATCCTTTTAAGAAAGTTTAAGAAACTTTTATGATTTATTATTTTGAACATTAGATGTTTTTGTCTTGGCATTTTGGACTAATTATTAGGAAGTTCATGTAGATAAATGTTTTAAACATATATCTATCATCGCTGGCATATGGATGCCATGCTCTTTAAATATCCTTAATAAATTTATGGTAGAATAATTCTACAACTTGGTTTACACATTTTATACTTGCTAATTAAATAAAACCCAATTAAAATTCAATTTTATTAAGAATTGAATTCTAGACAAGAAGTTTCACATATGTAAAATTTAGAGGGAGCATTCATGAACTATTAAAAACATTAATATTCGTGAAAAGATTACAAAGTAACCACTTGAATGTAATATTGGAAAGAGTTTCAACAAAAAAGATTGCATATTTATATCCAGAAGCCATCAAACAAATCATTTCGTCAAGGCTTGCAAAGGTGATTAGTTTTGGATCTTTAGCCATCACATTATAAGATGATTTTGATAGTTATTTGGAACAACTGAGCCATATGATTGGGATCATAGTCTCATTGTGTTCCAAACTATTTAATGACTTCATAATAAAGGTTACCACCTATGAATTAGACATATACTCCTAGTGGAGCATACCGAATGTTTCAAGTGCTTATGGGAGATGTTGGTGTATGCCCTTAAGCCAATTGGATTAGACATGGAATACATAGTCAATTAATTGTGTACATGTTATTATATTAAAGTGAGAAAGGTTTTCCTTTATGTCAGTTGCATGATTGACAATCATGCAAACACAATTTGGATGAAGCCACTGAAACACAATAGCCTTCAAAGATACTAAACCATTACCATAATAAGATCCTTATGCATCAATACCATGTGTCTAAAAATGTTCCTAGTCATCATATTATCAAAATAAGGCATTGACAATGTACAAAGGCCCGTATATGCTAAGCCTCCATGCATGAGATTCAAGCAACTTTTTGATCTCATAGAAGTTGAAGTATATAAGTTACTTGGATAGCATAAAGGTGCTTTTTTTGTGGGAACAAGTTCATTAAGGATGGACAGCATGGGAACTCCATTTGGTATTAGTCACTCAAGTATGTGTGGAATATGTTCTCATATCGCAGTTGTATAAGTATTCCTCAAACTTGTAATACTTGGTCATCTTGTATGGTGAGTGTTCTACTTTGATAGGTCCACATAGATGGATACTATTATTGGGTATGGCAAGATCCATATCATAGATGATGGATGAGTGATCTAGAGAGGATTTTGTTAGTATATACCCTAGAGCCGTTCTGATTGGATAAGGCATATAATAATTAATAATGTAAACCAATCATTTTAGTTAGTGATTCAAGGTTTCCCTTCATGTTAGTGGAGTGATTGACACTTATACAAACACTAATTGGATGAAGCCCATAAAACATAATGTCCTTGTAAAGTTAGTAATGAGTTATAACGATAAGATCCCTTTGCATCAAAGTCATGTTTCTAAAAACATTCCTAGTCATTGCATTATCAAGACAGGGCATTGAGAATACATAAGACTAACATATGCTAGCCTCTATGCATTCGATGCATCCAAGTTTTTGATCTCATAAAAGTTGAAGTATAGAAATACATGGGGATAACATATGGGTGCTTGTTTTATGAAAACAAATTCACTGAACAAAGCTTGTATGAGAACTTCGCGATATAGGTCACTCAAGTGTATATGGAACATGTTCTCATGTGCTAATTGTGCATATGAGTCCTCAAACTTGAAATACCATGTCATCTTGTATAAGGAGTGTTAAGATTTGATTCCATCCCAAATGGTCTAAATTAGATGGATGCTTATAGTAAGATGGTTTTGGATATGGCATGAACCATACGAAGGTGGAGGAGTGATCCAAAGATGATTCACCATTCTAAGTAATATCTAAGTCATATTTCATTTGTTCTTGGCCTTGATTGACTTGATAATATTGTTGGCCAATGCATGATGAATTTAGAAGAAACTGTTTCTCTCTATTTATAGGGTTAAACGAAAGCTAAAGGAACTAGTATGGACTAATACATGAGTGGACACTGCACCATGCTCATTGTCCTTTTGGGATATTTGGTGAAAGGAACAAAGTACACTAAGAGGCTAGTTTTTAAAAGTTTCTTAAAGAGGTCATATCAACTTTTCCTCTATACTAGGCAGCCATGATGCCTTGCTAAAGGCCAATCTTGGTCTACAAATATAAATACACTTAATTGGGTAATTATGTTTGTTGTTGTTATGATAGAAGCCTAACGAGTTGCACACAATAATATGATCTATTAAATTAAAACTAGGATTTAATTACAACTTAATTAAATAAAAGGTAGAATGGGATGGATTCAATTAAATAAGTTCAATTAAGAATAATTCAAGGCATAAATTAGATTTATGAAATCTTATTGGAGATGTCTTAATATGGCAATAAAGATAAGAGTGTCTTCTCAAGGTAATGTCTATTTGTAGACATGATTTTAAGGATATTACTAAATAAAGCCAAATAATTGTATTTGGAAAATTAAACAATTATTTGACTATTATTTAATTATTTATTTAATATTATTTACATGAATTCAAATTGTTTTACTTGGATTAGAAAATTTAATTATGACTTAAATTATCTAACATATAAATAAAAGTGGTTAGGCTAAAAGCCTTAATAATTATCAAGTTAAGAGAGTTTAGTTGTGAGCTACTCCAAGTTAAGCTTGCTAATAGGCTAGGTGCATGTAATAGCCATCTTTGGTTTGCTATTGGGGTAAAATATTAATAACTTAATATAAAGGCCTAATCATGGACAAGCTAATTAAAATAATTGTTATTAAGCTCTTAGACACCACCAAAATGGCACCAAACTTAAGGATGGGTGGGACTAGCTTACAAGTTAAGCCTAATCTAGCTTAACGCGTATTTAAATACATTATTAAGGGATTTTAGCTGATTAAAAGTAAAAGAAAAGCCCTAGGCACCAATCCTTAGACTTTTCTAAAGGGGTTACAAACCTTATGCATTTCTAAACCTTTTTTATGCAACTAAGCTTTTTTTGAGCATTCGTGATTCGTTCTTGACATAACGAAGGTAAAAGAAACAATTTTCTAGCATTCAGAGACTAATTGTTGACTAAAGTTGTGAATTAGCCAAATCTTGAAATCTCTACTTTCATAAGCCTAATTGTGTTAATTTATATTCTAGGTGGTTATAAAAGTGTTTTTGATCACAATAAAAGATAGAAAAATAAGTTTTCTATCCTAAAAGAATCAACCAGAATCAAGAATTATGTTTTTTGGATCCATTTATTGGCATCAACGAAAAATAACTACTTCTTTATGAGTTGTTTCTCCTTCTCTGTGGCATAATAGGCGCGGGAATTATTCCCAAATCACTTCAGATCTAAACTTGTTGGATATATATATATAAATATTTTGGTTTAGGCTTGAAAAGCTTTTTGGCTAGCACTAAAGAACCACCGAACCTCTTAAGGTTCCAATAGGCATCTGTGGATCATTGTTAGAGGCAAAACACTTGGACTGCTTTTGACCTTAAGAAAAGATCATAGTAATCAACCCATGGTGTGTACATTTATGAATCAACATACTTAGAATTAGAAGTCTCTAAGTAGGTATGATTTCTATCAAATCTATATTTTAAATTGCAATCAAATCACAGATACATTTCTTTATAAGATCTTGAGGAAATTCGAGTGTTTTTTTATTTAATTTTGCTATGTATGTTTAATTCTAATTAAATTTTTATGCCTACATTAATATCCATGAGCCCAAGATTTTCTTTTTCATTCACCACTCTAAGTGACATTGGAGACATATCTCGAATGATCTTGACTATGATTAATTAGATTAAAGTCTCTAGCAAAAGCATAATGAATTATAAGGAAGGTTCTTTGTAGATTAATGATTGTTAACCTTAAGTTGAAAGATCTAACATGAATTGAAGCATGAGTAGGCATTGTGATGGTGTATGCCCTTGAACCAATTGGATTAGGACATGGGATACATGGTCAAATAACAACATTCAAGTTACTAAGTTAAAGTAACATAGTTCATTTTAGTGGTGTGATTGACACTTATGCAAACACTAGTTGGATGAAGCCCTTGAAACACAATGGCCTTGCAAATATAGTAATGAGTTACAATGATGAGATCATTAAGCATCAAAACTATGTTTCTAAAAGTATTCCTACTCATCCTATTGTGAAGACAGTGCATTACCAATACACAAAAACTAGTATATGCTAAGCCTCCATGCATAAGATGCATGCAACTTGTTGATCTCATAGAAATTGAAGTGTATGAGATACTTGAGGATAGCATATAAGTGCTGCTTTTATGGAAACAAGTTCACAAAACATGGCTAGAATGAGAAGTTCATTTGGTATAAGTCACTCAAGTTTATACAGAAAATGTTGTCATGTATGTAGGAATAAGACCGATATATGAATCTTGATCAGTCAAACTTAAAAAGGTAGGTGTACCCCTTATTCTTATATATATCATTATTTTTTATTTTTTTAGGGGCTGTATCATTATTATTTTTTCTTATTTTTGCGGACCAAGTCATCGAGATGAATTGCTCACTCGACCTAACCCTAAGTAATGATTATGAAATGATCATTTATTTTAGAGTTACCACCAATCTTTTTTGGCTAGGTGAGATTGGTCACTTACCAGAGTTTATATTTTGAGGGTTACAAAACCCTTAAAAACAAAATTTGAGGTCTGTGATAATACTAGAGATCACTTGAAAGGGTTCAAGAGTTGGTTACAATTATGAGCAAAGATCGATCCCATTCATGAGGCCTAATAATCGATACATATTAATGACGTATTTACTTAAATCTGATTTTTATTCGATTTCAATATCCAATATTTAATTATAATTCCTATATATGAAAATAAAATGTTATGTAATGAATTTATTATTTCTTATTATTATTTCATTTAAGAAAAATAGGTTTTTAATATTTTTTAAAGTCAAAATGTTTATCATACCCCATCGAAGGACTGGAGGGACATGAAAGGTTTTATGATTATCTCTTTCACACCCACTAGAAAGCCTAAGGAGTACAAAATGTTTTAAAAATCAAAATATCATTCGCATCCTACTGGAGGATCAGAGGAATGTGGAAGGTTTTATTTTTATGAAATTCAAAAAATCCTGATTTTTTCATTTTTAAAAGGATATCTCATTACTAAAATAATTCGCGAAACCCTTTCATATGCTAGGAGAAATTTCACACACTATTTTAATTTAAAGACATTCCTTAGTTTTAAATTTTCATTTTTTATAAGAAATAATAAAAATTTGTCTAAAGACCCAGTTTTGACGAAAATACAAAACTTGACTTTAAGAACTTGGATTTAGTCAAAAAGACCAAAATGCCCCTTAAAGTATACCTTTGAGATGAAAGTATCTTAGTAACTTTAAAGGACTAAGTTCTAAAATGAAATTATTAAAATTTCTTTACGATACCTTTGATATGAAGGTATCCTGGTAATCCTAAAAAAATGCATGATGAGAGCCCATGATAAAAAGGTCTGTCCTCATCAATTTTGAGAAGGTGACCTCGTGCTTAAACAAATTCTCCTGATACATAAAGATACTCGCAGAAAATGGAACCCAAATTGGGAAAGGCCATATGTGGTGAAATGCGTATCTCTGGAAGAGCTCTAGTTTTAACCAAGATGGATGGCAGCGATCTACCCAACCCCATGAATTCTGATTCTGTTAAAAAGTACTACGCTTAAAAAGACTTTGGATGAAAACCTGAAAGGGCATCCTATTAGTCCCTCATCTAGCACTCATAAAAAAATCTAAAAAAAAGCCAGCTTAAGTTGAAAACCTTAGAGGGCGGCTTAAGTGATAAGACCTATTCATTTAAATAAAGCCAAGCCTAAACTATTGTTAACCCAAAACCAATCTTCCTTATATTCATAGCTCTAACCAAGACACCGAGTCATGGCCAACCTATCTGTTCTGTTTTGACCAACACCACCGAAACCTCATCCATACCTACATGCAAAAAATGGAAACTACATAACTTTAAGGCCTTCATTCCACCATGAGGCAATCCAAAAGATCTTCTTATGAGTCGCCAGCACCGAAAGAATCAATTGCTTGAAAGAAATCTCCAAAAGCACTTAGTAGAGAATTCATGTCATCAGCATCAGAGCCAATCGACCAGGAAAACTTCTCATATGTCTTTTGTATTAAAAAATTTTCTCAATTTCATAAGTTTATCATAACTTGTACCCTCTTTCTTTGAATAAAAATACAACTATTTGATTTCTTGCATATGTAACCCTTTATTCCATGTTGCATCATGTTTATCCTTCAATTTATAATGCTTGATAAATGAACAAAACTGATGACAGGATTTCCTAACATTACTTCAAAAGATAAAACATTGCAGGAACTTTTTTTCATGTTTAAATACCAAGAACAAACTCTTGGGGCCATAACCAATCTTGCTCTAAGACCCCATATCTTAAAAATTTGCTCAAAACCTCTTCCTAGTAAATGGCCATGAACCTCTTGTACCTTCAAAGAAAGGACAACTTTGACATTTAAACCTCTAGAAATCTAGCGCAAGATTGACAAACCCTAGGCAAAAGACCGCCTCACCAAAGCTAAAGAAAGCCCAAAATCAGCCATTAGATTAGGCTTTTAAATTTATCACCCTTGCATCATTTAGGCAGGCATTTGCATTTCCATGCATTATACATCATTTAACATCCTATAGGTATTAGCTCTCATACAAAAGTTAGATTTATAGGGAACCTAAGATTTTGAAAACTTTAAAAGGCCTCAATCTTTAAAGAGTAAGATGCTTAAAACCCACATAAACTGATGGCAACTACCTACCTCAGTCCTCAAAGAGCAGGACTCTTACTTACTTTAGTCTTCAAAGAGCAGGATATTTAACAAAGCCTACACAAGTTGGTGGCACCTACCTACCTTAGTCCTCAAAAAGTAGGATGCTTCACTATCTCAAAGCCCATTCAAGCTAGTGGCAACTACATACCTCAGTCTTCAAAGAACAGGACGCTTCCCTACCTCAAAGCCCACCAAAATTGGTGGCAACTACCCACCTCAGTCCTTAAAGACCAAGGCACTTATCAAAGCCCACACAAGCTAGTGGTAACTACCTATCTCAGTCCTCAAAGAGCAAGACACTTATCAAAGCCTATGCAAGCTGGTAGCACCATATAACCTACCTTAGTCCTCAAAGAGTAGGATGCTTTTTTAACTTAAAACCTACACAAACTGGTGGCACCTACCTACTTCAGTCCTCAAAGAACAAGACACTTATCTAAGCCCACACAAGCTGGTGGCAACTACATACCTCAGTCCTCAAAGAGCAAGATGCTTATCAAAGCCTACACAAGCTAGTGGCACTTATCTACCTTAGTCCACAAAGAGCTGGACATCTTTTTTTGCTTACCTTAAAGCCTACATAAGGTGGCACTTGTCTACCTTAGTTTACTTACCTTAAAGTAGTTTGGGATGATGGAACAACCTATTGACCATATCACTAAAGGGAACATGAGACTCAAGATCAAGGTTTAATACTAAAAAGGATTTTTTTTTTAGAGAAATAAACTTATTTCATCATGAAATCCATAGTTGAAATGTTAATTTACCCCTAAGATTGGGAGACTAATTTGATGAAACAATAAGTCCATGTTACTCTTTATCTATTAAAGGTAACATGAACTTAACTTTGAGATGTTTCTAAAAATCAATTTGTAAGAAACAAGGAAGCATTTTAATGGAGATATCATGAACAAAATATAGCTCATATATTTTGACATTTTAACATACATAAACATGCAAACATGCAAAGATGACATTTTAACATGGAAATGGGTGACATAGATGCAAGAAGATGACAAATAGGGTGCATGGAGATGATATAAACATGTTTATACAAAGGAATGGATGTTGGGGTTGTCAAGTTAACATGTTTATTTCATGAGCCTTTTTAAAACACAACAAAAATATTTAAACATGCCTAAGACACATTAAGCTGATCATTTAAATATGAACTGGATATATGAATATGGAAGGAAAATGGCAAAAGATGCATAAAAAGAGACTGTATGATGATTAAAATGAAGCATTATGACTTTATATATCTAACAACATCAAGGTGTCAAGAGGGTCATCAAAATCTTAGGACTACTATAACCAAGGCAACAAAAATGCATGAGAGTATTAGGAGAGTCATGGCAACATGAAGGGCTCACTAAAATGAAATGGATGATCAAAACAAAAAATATATAGAACAAAGTAAAAAAAATGTACCAACAAAAGCTTAAAGTTTCTTCCTTTGTTAAAGCATTAACTTTAAGCTTAGTTTCTTCCCTCTTTTTGCTATTGTTTAGCACAAAAATGGTGAAAAAAAGAAGTTTTCTAGTAATATGACTGCTGATGGGGTGTTTCGAGGTTGAAAGTGTATGAAGGTTTAAGTTTTTGAAGGTATTCTAGTGGTGGTTTTGGGGAGCTACGGGAATGGAGGTTGATTGAGGATGGAAGGCAATGGAATAGTATGTTGGTGAGTTGTTAGAGTTGGAGATGATAAAGGGTTTATGGGGATGGATGAAGAGATTTTTGGGATTGCTAGAGAGCTTTTTTTTCTTTATAGCTGAAAGTTTTTTTCCCCAAGATAGCTGGAGTGTTTTTTTATAGTTGAAAAGTCTCTCTTTTAATCTAATGCTCAGCCAATGCCTTTAGGAGATAAGGCAAGGGCATTTTTTATTTTTCTCTCCTTGACCAAGGAACATCTCCAGCTACCATGTTTAGCTAACTATCTTTTCATTGGTTCTGCCATACTAAGCAAGGAGGCAGAAAGGTTGTGACAGTTTACAACTGGAGATATGCTTGCCATACCCTCTCACACCCATATCTTATAAAAGCAACCATTGTCATTGATTACTGGGGCTCCAAAAAATTGTTTAAATTCATTAATGAACGCATAGTTGAGGTTTGTAATATTTTATGATAGTTCCTTGGTGCAAAAACATGTTTAAATCAAGTTTTTAATGGCTGAAAAGTGGCTCGAACTAAGCAAAAAAGCCTTGGTATATCGATACAAAACATGTTGTATCGATACTCAAGGTACTTTTTATTCTTAAGTATCGATACAATAAGCTATGTATCGATATTAAGAGCAAAAATGTTTCCAATTTCGAGACTTAGAGACTTGTATCGATACTTATGCTTGTGCATCGATACATTTTGCTAAAAATTACAACTTTAGCTACTGCCAAGGTCTATATCAATACAAACATGCCAGGTATCGATACCACACCTTAGGTATCGATACCAAACCTTTTTGTATCAATATTACATGTGAAAACTCAAGTTTTTCACATCGTAAAGGCTTTGTATCAATATTTACACACTAAAATAATTGGTACATACTTGTGGCTTTATGATTTACCTTAACTTGGTCACAAACAATGGGAAATTGATTTGTGTATTTGTTTGAATAACCTTGGTGACACCATAAAAAAATGGCTTTTGATGCCTTATTTTTATATTTTTCTTTAACACGGCCCTTAGGCATTTTAGACCTTCTCAAAAAAAATTTTTTTCATAGTCGCCCACTAGTTTTTATTTCTATTTTATGATTTTATTATCTTTTACCTAACTCCTAGGATGCCAAAACCTGGTCAGACAAAATGAGGTGTCTACATTTCACGTCGAAGGTATACCCTGGGGTATTTAGGTAATTTTCCTAAAATCGAGTCCTAGATAGTAATCAAGATGCTTTTATGCCAAAGGTGTATATTTAGGATAGGTTCATCCAGTTCTCATCATTTTAGCACTCATTAGGGTTACTGGAATACTTTCACGTCAAGGTATACCCAAAGGGCATTTTGGTAATTTTTTTTATCGAGATGCTTTTATGCTGAAGGTGAATTTTTAGGATTAGTTTAGTCTTCCTAGATCATTTTAAGGTTCATTAAGGAGATGCTTTCCCATCTAAGGTATACCCTAAAGGCATGTTGGTAATCTTTTTATCAGGCTGCTTTTATGCCGAAGGTGAACTTTTAAGATTAAGTTAGCCTTCTTAGATCATTTTAACACCCATTAGGGTTACTGAGATACTTTCACGTCGAAGGTATACACTAAAGGCATTTTGGTAATTTTTTTCACCAAGTTGCTTTTATGCTGAAGGTGAATTTTTAGGATTAGTTTAGCCTTCCTAGATCATTTTAAGGTCCATTAAGGTTCTTGGGATACTTTCATGTGGAAGGTATACCCTAAGGGCATTTTCATAAGTTTTCCTTAACTCTAGTTTTAGATAAGCATTAGGATGCTTTTAGGCTGAAAGTGTATATTTAGGATAAGTTAGCCCTTTTTCAATCATTTTTGAGTCTTTTAGAGGTTATCAAGATACTTTTATGTAAAAGGTATACTCTAGGGGTATTTTCATAATTTTGCATTAGAACCAAATCCTATATGAGAACTAGGATACTTTCACGTCGAAAGTATACATTAAGAATAAGTTCATCATATTAGGTCATTTCTAGGTCATAGAATTCGTATTTTTAATAATAAAATTATTTTTATAAATAAGGCAATGTCTCCTAGTTAAATTAATACGTAGGATTCCTACTAGCATACGTGAGAAATTTTACGGATTATTTTAGTAGCGAGATATCCTTTTCAAATAGGAAGTTAGGATTTTCTAATTTTAGAAAAATAAAACTTTTCATATCCTGCATGGTTTTCTAGCTTGTACAAAAGAGGATGATAAAAATTTTTGCATCCTCTTGGTTCTCCAAGAAGGTATGGAAGAAATTTTGATTTCCAAAAACATTAAACCTGATTTTCCTAGAATAATAAATTTCTTTAATAAAATATTATGGGAATTATAATTAAATATCAAATATTGAAATTGAATAAAAAAAATCAAAATTTAAGTTAACATGCAATTAATAAGGTATCTATTGTCAGGCATCATAATAAGGTCGATCCTTACTTATGATTGTAACTGACTCTCAGACCCTTTCAAGTGATTTTTGGTATGAGCACAAACCTTGGATTTTGTTTTCATGTGTTTTGTAACCCTTGAAAGTATAAACTCTGACAAGTGTCCAATTTCACTTGGCTAAAACAAGATCGGTGGTGACTCCAAAAAATAGTTATTTTGTAATGACTACTTAGAGAAGTCGAGTGAGCGATTCATCTCGACAACTCAGTCCCCAAGTATGAAAAATAATATTAATAATGATAAAGACCCCTAAAAATAAAAGGAAATAATTATAAATATAGATATTTATATGTAAACAATGGATACACTCGTTATTTTAAGTTGGGCTAGTCAAGATTCGTATCCGGGCCATGTTGCAATAAGAACGAAAAGGATAGATAGGCCTAAATAAAGTGTTTAAAGGTAATTAAATCAAGGATCGTTTCTCTTCAGAAGAATTCCTATTGGACATAATTTCCAAAAGTCATCTTCATTTCTTTATCTCTTTTTTCTTTTTCATTTTCCTTTGCTTCTCTTTATTTTTTTTCTTCATCTTATTCTTTTTACTCTTCACTTTATAGGAGCTTCAGATTTGAACTTTAAATTGATCTTTAATTTTGCTTTGTGATAATAGATTTATTCTTCTTGTAACTTTAGAGCAAGATTTGCTCCTTCTGATCTTAAAGCTTAGCTTCATCTTCCCCCCCAATATGGAAGGTGATCTTTGATTAGGGTTTAAATAAAGATTAAATCATCAAGCTCAAAAGGAACTGCAAAGGACATAATTTTGTATTCTGCAAAAGGATAGAGAAAGATGGTTATTTTTCATTTTAAACAAAGCCATTTAAATTAACAAGCATTTCCTAAGGAAAAAGGATGGCTTTTTTTCCAAAATCATTTTGAGTACCTCAATAACATGATGTTTCAGTCAATTTTTTTGGAAATTTTTTCTTCTTTTTTTTCTTTTCATTTCTTTTCTTCCTACATGCTGGCTTATTAGGTGCCCATCAACATCATCAGCTTCGTGGCCACCAATGAATTTTGGTTTTGGTTGATCCCGTAAGAAAGAAATTAAATTAACATGGAGAACACCTTGAATTTCACATATTATTTATTAGGCATTGGATTGAAAAGGTTTTATCCCAAAGAAAAAGGTGTTTTTGGCTAATTTTCATTCTTATTTTTGCTAAATCAAGGCTTTGGAGAAGTGTCATGGAAGTTGTGGTAAAAGGTCACTCAGATGTTTTTAGGAGATCTCAGAATACCATCATTACTTTAACACATGTCAAACTATCAGTACTTGAATGTTTTATTAGCTTAACTTGTTGTTCGACCCTAAAAGAATCCAAAAAAGGAAAATTGGGTGCAAAAGGTCTATAGTTGAATTTCTAGGCTAATCATATAAATGGAGGTGAATGATCTTTTTGATAGAGTTTAATATAATGGTGATCACCAATCCAATTAAAACCTTTAAAACATGATCTCATTACCCAAGATATTGGAAATTATTAACAAAGTTCAAGGCCTATGACAAGAAGCACAATATTCATAAATTCATTTCAAAATTCATAGTTTCTAAAAAGAAGGATACAGAGGTTTAAAGTTAAGACAAAATTTGCCTCTGTTTGGCATACTACCATAAAGTCAATGATCCTTAGGCCAATCATCCTAGATAGGCATCCACTGGCTTTTGAAATTTTTCCATGTCAACATCTTTGAGGGCCTGTACTTTGCTCTTGAATGCAATATAGCTCAATGTGGAATGACCTTTTACCCTTTAATGATACTCACACCGGATTGTACCATTCGAGTAAGCAAGTTTCCTAAGGTTTGTTGGGACAACAAAGATCATCCTATTCTAAATAAGCAAAGGAAAGAGCTTAGTTTAGGAAATTAGTGGGGTGTGGTACACTTTTGTCCTTTTTCTTTTTTGCTTCTGAAAATCACTTGAATTATCTTTTGGATCCATTCTCCTTTTAGAACTCTAGGTTAAAAGAGCTTGTGTAAAAGGTTGCAAGATATGCGGATGAACCTACTGAGACCATTGAATGATAAAACATTGAGGGTGAAGATGTAGTCCTAATGGATTTCTTCGCTTTCTTGAATTTTTATGATCCTAGCTTCTATCGTCTACAACAAGTTGGCATTTATCACTTTCTCATCCGATATATGTCACCTGGTTGGTGCCCATGATCCTTCCAATTTTTGTGCCATGTTTAATTCTTTTTAGAGCAAACAAAACTCTACAAATTTAGAAAAAAAAAAAAAACATTCTCGACCAACTTGTCATAGTACGGAGTTGGTAGGATATCCATGAAATAAGCATTTATTTCCCTATTAATGAAGAATTGTTGAATGCATAAGGTTACAGCTTTTCATCTACACGTATATTCTCTACAACTTTTGTTAGGATTTTTTCTCATATTTAAAGGGTTCTTCTTCCGAAGTAATTTCCAACCTATTATCATATTGTCATAGAAAATACTTGAGCTAAATCCCTTTATGTGCTTACATGGCCTCTTTCTAATTAGAAGTACCATTCCAATGCTACCTTGTTAGACTTTTAGGAAAAATCTGAATAAGCAATTTTTCAGCTTCGATATACCTAGACATTCTGTGGCAATATGTCATTAAATGTGCCTTAGGACATGCACACACTTTAAACTTTAGAATTTTAAACTTTGGTGGGATAATTAAATCTAGCACTAGGCTAAGATTATCTACATGAATATCACTTTAGAGCTCATCCCCTTCTATGGGCTTTAACCTTCTTTCTAGAAGCTATAACTTCCCTTTTTTTATCTCTGTTTCTGCCTACCCTTTGCCCTTTTGTTTATGCCTTTCTTCTTTGTCAATGCTAGGGACTACCAACCCTCCTTTGGCAGCTGTGGTTCTCGCATTTTCTTTTTTAAGAACGTGTTAGGGTTAATAATGATGACGTAGTTGATTAATTACAAGGACATTTTCTTGCACATTTTAGGTATTTGCTAATTATGTGTCTTGAGCATTAGTTGGCTGTCCTTCAACTAGTACCCCATGGGTCCGCTAATAAGAGTATCAATAGTAATTTCATCTTCCATGCTTAACAACGTTTAATTATCCTGACACTCCTGGTTTAAAAGAAAAAAAATTCTTTAAGATAACTCCTAAATCTGAGAAAACATTCATTTTACCCCTTACCCTTAGGAAATGTACCATGAATGCATGTATGAATGTGCATATACAAATGCGTAAAAGGATGAAAATAATGTAATGTCAAATAAAAGTGTATGAACAAATATATACAAAGGATCTATCATTAGAAAAAGCTATTCCAAAATAAAACTAAGGCATTATGGTGCATTAAGAAATAATAATCCATTTTATTATGGGTGCCATCCATCATCACCTTGTGTATTTATTATGGTAAAATAGTATATAAAGAAAAGAAAAAAAAGGTTAGCATAGAAAACTAAAAATTAATGCGAGAAAAATTTTTCCCTAGATAGACCCTTTTAGGGCATTATGACAATTGTTAGGGCAAATGAAAAGGCCTTATCGCTAGCAATGATGTATGAACATCATCGCCTGACCTACCCATCTGGAATGTATGGTTAAGATCACATAATGGCTTGCAAGGTTAAAAAAGGTAATCATGCTAATGCGAGGATGTTTGTTTGTCATCACTTGATATCTAAATTAAAATAATGATGATACTTTCTAAGGTGAAACAAAGATTTTAGCATATATGAAAAAGTTCAATCATCATTGCCTAATTTACATGTTTAGAACAAAAAATAAAAGGGAAAGGGTATGAAGACCTAATTTGGTAGTCTCTAAAACTAGGGATGGCACAAACTTAGTGAGGCCTTTACAGTTCATTACATAAAGTTTAGGTTGGACATCTAAATAAGTTCACGAATTGCCCCCCAAGCTTAAAAAAACTAACAAGGTACTTTAATCTTTACCCATCATAGGTTTATGTCCAAAAAGGTTTAATTCAAGTAGGAGTATCATCCATTTCCATAATGAGGTTAACACCTCGTATAGGCATAGGAATTTACACTTGTAGGCTTTTCACTAGCCTAGATAAAGGCTAACACCTTAGAAGGCGGAGTTACTTCACCTTCTCCTAAAATACTAGGTAAGGTATGCCCCCTTCATATGCTTGGAAGAGAGTTTAATGCATATGCATGTGCAAATTGTGTATAGGGGATCGAACAAACCTTTTATGAGTCAACTCATTCAAAAAAAAAAACTATCTTAAATGCCTCATAAAAATAACACTACAAAGGAAACAAAAGGATTAGTAAAAATATCAGTAATATATATTGGAATTTTCCATATGAGTAAACAAAAAAAGTTCTATTTTGAGAAATTTAGTTACCACATGATTAATTTTAGGCCTAACTCTCTAACCTATCCCCAGTGGAGTGTCAAGCTGTCGCAACATAGCCGTGATATGAATCTTGACCATTCAGACTTAAAGAGGTAGGTATACCCCCCATTCTTATATATATCTATATATCATTATTTTTTTATTTTTTAAGGGTTGTATCGTCGTCATTTTTTCTTAGTTTTGGAGACAGAGTCGTCCAGATGAACTATTCACTTGACTTAACACTAAATACCCATTATGAAATGACTATTTATTTTGAAATCATCACCAATCTATTTTGGCTAGGTAAAATTGGTCATCTATCAATGTTCATATTTAGAGGATTATGAAACCTTTAGAAACAAACTTTGAGGTCTGTGATAATACCAATGATCTCTTGAAAAGGTTTAGGAGTCGGTTATTATCACAAGTAAAGGTCAATCCCTTTCATGATGCTTGATAATTGGTACCTTATTAATTTCATATTTACTTAAATCTGATTTTTATTCTATTTCAGTATTTGATTATAATTCCCATATATCAAAATAAAATTTTATGTAACAAATTTATTATTCCATTTAAGAAAACTAAGTTTTTAATATTTTTTAAAATCAAAATGTTTATCGTACTTCACCAAATGACCAGAGGAACACAAAAGGTTTTATGATTATCTCTTTCTCACACCACCAAAGAGTCAGAGAATATGAAAGGTTTTAAAAATTAAAATATCTTTCATAGCCCAATGAAGGATTAAAGGAATACAAAAGGTTTTATTTTTACAAAATTCAAAAAATATTGATTTTTTTCATTTTTAAAAGGATATCTCATTATTAAAATAAATAATTAGTGAAACATCTTCCATATGCTGGGAGACATTTTGCCTACTATTTTAATTTGGAGACATTGTCTTAATTTAAAAAAATTCTAATTTTATAAGAAATAATAAAAATTTGTCCAAAGATCTAGTTTTGATGAAAAGTACGAAGCTAGACTCTAAAGTATTGGATTTGATTGAAGAGACCAAAATGTCCCCTATTTAACATGAAAGCATCCTGGAAACTTTAAAGGACTCAATTCTAAGTTAAATTATTAAAATTTCCCTAAGATATAGCTTTGATATGAAAGTATTTTAGCAACCCTAAAAAACTTGATGACATTATAAAAGAATGAACCTATTCCTACTATGCACGTAACATGGAAGCATCCTAGTGATAATATTAGACTTGGCTCTAATATAAATTACCAAAATGTCTCTAAGGTCTACCTTCGAAGTTAAAGTATTCGATAACTCTAAAAAACATGATATTATCTTAAAAGAATGAACCTATTCCTACTATGCACATTTGACATATAATTATCCTAGTAATTACATAGGACATGATTCTAAGGTAAATTATTAAAATGTCCCTAAGGTTTACCTTTGATGTGATAGTATCCAATAACCCTAAAAGACTTGATAACTTCATAAAAGGATGAACCTATTCCTATTATGCACATTTGACATAAAAGTATCTTGGTGATCATAAAAGACTTAGTTTTAGGATAAATTATTAAAATACCTCCAAGGTGCACTTTCGACATATAGGTATCTTGGTAACCTTAAAGGACTTATAATGATATTTGTTATGATTTTACCCTAAATAGGTAACTTAAATATCAAAGATGACCTAAAACGCAAAAATTACTAATAGATCCTTAAAATTTTAAAAATCAAGTTTTAAACCTAAAATGGTTAAAAAAAGCTAAGAATGTTCCTAGCATGACCAAAATGCCCTAAATAAGTAATATGATGTGAGCAATGACCTTTTTAACCTTAAAATATTAGGTTTTCCTAATAGACTCCAAACTTTTCTAACTTTGCAATATACTTCTTACCTGAGATAAAAATTATAAAACAGTATTAAACACACCTAAATCAACACAAAAAACACACAAAAAATTATAAAGACCATTAAGCAAAATGCCTTTGGCCTTTGAACTCTTTTTCAAGTTTTACAAACAAGTCCCTAAATTTTTTAAAATTATGAAATGACCTTTAAAAGATAAAAATGCATGATATGCACCTAAACATGTCTAAAATGCATGAAAAACACCCCTAAAGGTCCCAGCATGGATTCAGCCATGCTTGGATGGCATTGGAAAATATTTTACACTTTTTGCAATTTAGTACTTACATTTCCCAAAATTATAAAATAGCTTAAAAATAAAAAAAACTTCACAAATAAATACTTATACGGTTCGACCAACAAGGGAAATACCTATCCATGGCCTTGAAATTTTTAACAAAATAATTTTTAGGTCCCTGTAAGTTTCAAAAATGAAAAAATAGTCCAAAATATCATAAAACAAGGCATAAATCCCATCATAGGCCATCTTTATATTTGGCCAGCCCTCAAAACCAACTAAAAATAGTTTTTCTTCATGTATTTTAATGAATATCAACATAAATATTTGCCTTAGTTTCAAATATACAAGAACTCATAAAAAATAATGAACATATCAAGATATTTCATCAACAATCAACATGAAAATGCCAAGGAAACTAGCGTAAAATTATATAAATAATATCATTTCTATTAACAGATAAACTTTTTCATGGTAAAAATCAAATTATTGCTGCTTAAAATCAAATATAACAATTAAATCAAGAAAATTGATCATGGCCTACATACTTGGCCTTTCAACATGGATCAAAATCCATGAGCAAAAGCATGATTTTAGCTTGCTCAAGGAAAAATATGAATGAAATAAATAAAAGCTAAAATTTTTCTAAATGTTTTTACCTTAAAAGTGTGGAAAACTTGATTTTTTTCTTAAGTATTTTGACTATTTTTTGGAAAACCCTTTTTTACACTTGAAGCATCCTCTTCAATTTGTATGGGAAGGAATTCGACCAAGGCGAGAAAAAATCCCTTGGCCAAAAATTAATTTTATTTTTAATTATTATTTTATTTTTTTCATGGATATTTGTAAATTAGGATAAGCATTCATTATATTGCCATGTACTATTAGCCTCGTCATCATTATGACTCATCATCTTGATGATTATCAAGACAAGATCACCTAATAACATAGTTAGAATCAAACTAAATTGGTTAGGGAAAAATTGAAGTCCAACTAGATTAGTTTTTATGAAACTAGCTAATAAAATTCAAAAATTACAAATAAAAATTAAAATAAATAAATATAAACAAAAATTTTAGAAATGAAAGAAATAAAATAAATAATGAAAAAATCTTGGTTGAAAGTTTCAAACTCATAACGAGAAAAATTCTTATGGAAAAAAAATGGTATATATGAAAATTTTAATAAAAATGAACTAGAATTTCAAAAAAAAGTACATCCAAGCCAATTTAATGAAATAATGTAAAATATTTAAAATTTTGAAATCTAAAAAAATTTATAGATAAGAAAAGTTCATATTTTGAAATCGAGAATATTCTAAAAATACGTTCAAATAAAAATGAATTAACAACACATTACGCAAAATATTAAATTATTAAAGGAATAAAATGAAAACCTAAAATTTGAAACAAATTTTATTGAAAAATTTCATAAGTGTGACACTTGTGATATTCTAAAAAATTCAAATTTAATAGATAAATTTGACAACTTGACACCTTGTGGTATAAAATGCCAATATGAGGTTTTTTTTTGAAGATTTTTTATTTTTGGGGTAAGTATTAACATAAATATTACACAAGCATCGGTAAAAATAAACGACACCCAACTCCTAAAATTTCACAAAAAAATCTTGAAAAATTCCTAAAATTAGGAAATTTGACTAGTATGCAAAAACAAATTTCAAAATTTCATAAGCTAAAAGCTAATTTCTTACCTTAATATTCACCTTTTTTATCTGAGATTTGTTTTTATAACCTTTAAAATGGCAATTTTTGGGGTCTTAAAAATGCTTAATCCACTTGGAAGAGGCTGATCCCCATTAAGATGATTACCTAATTATCGATCTCGAATATTTTAGGATTACTAGGGAAAGGGCCTAGACAAAATTAAGTGTTTTTAATATGTCATTCGTGTAGGTTAATCTTTAGACTTATGATATTGCGTCATCCTATATGTGGAGTATCATACTTAGAGATCATCACAAACAGGTCCACAATGGATGGATTCCAAAATAAGGGTGGTTTTGAGTATGATATGAAACATACTGAACATGAATGAGTGATCCAGAAAGGAGTGACCACTCTGAGTGACATTGGATACATATCTTGAATAATCTTAATTATGGTTAATTAGATTAAAGCCTCTGGCTAGAGTATAACGAATTATGAAGAATAGTTCCTCATAGATTCATGATCATTACCATGTGTTGAAGGTTTATGTAGACACTGCATCATGCTCATCCATGATTTGGGATATATGGTGAAAGGACCATAGCACACTGATAGGCTAGTTTTTGAAAGGTTTTAAAGAAGTCACGCCTATTTCTATCAACATTTTGGTGGTCATGATAGGTTGCTAGATCCTTCTCTTGATCTATCAACACAATTGATAAGATCATTTATGTTCATTGCCAACATGTTGGGAACCTAATGGGTCACATATAATAAGACAAAATTATTGAATTAAATCTGGTGTCTAGTTAAGTTTGACTTTATTAATAAAAAGATAATTTATTAATAACAGATAAATTAAAAAAGACTTAATTGAATAAGTTTAATTAAGAATAATTTAAGACATGAACCAAATTTGTGAAATCTAATTAGAGATGTCTTAAAAGGTAATAATGATAAAAAAGTCTTATCAAGAAAAATGTCTAAGTGTAGAGATGGCTTTGAGGAAAAATATTGAATAAGCCAAATATCTATATCTAGAAATTAAATAACTTATTTGATAATTATTTAATTAATTATTTAATATTATTCACATGAACTAAAATTGTTTTACTTGAGTTAGAAATTTAATAGTGGATTAAATTAACTAACATCTAAATTAGGGTTGGGGCTAAAAGCCCTAAATTAGTAAGACAAGTGAATTTAGTTGTGAACTACTCGAAGTTGGGCTCGCTAATGGACTTGGAGCATGGCATAGCTATCTATGGGGTGTTATTAGGCTACATATAACTATTCAGGCTCAATCTTGGACAAGCTATAACTAAAAATACTTTTAATTGGTTTGTTAGTAACCCTAAAAGTGGTGCCACCTACAAGTTTGTTTCTAATGGGTCTAGTTCACTCATTGAACATTTAAACCTAATCCAAAAACCAAAAACATGCTTAAGTTCATGGATTTTGATCCATGTTGAAGGACTAAGCATGATGACCATGAAACTAATTTCTTTGATTTAATTATTTTTGTTTAATTTTTCTTACTAATAAGTTATTATTCTTCATGAATCATGTTTATGTTGACATGATGTTGGTATTTTATGTTATTTTGTCATCTATATTTTCATATGTATGCCATTTTTTTAGTATTTTCTTGTTATTATGTTGAGATTACATGTTTATATGTATATTTTTACTATTTTGTCATATGATAGCATTGATTTTGTGTTTGATAAAACATGAATATGTGATTATTGAGTTGAAAAAGAAATTTTTTGGTAGGTTATTTAGGGTTGGCCAAGACTCATGCATGTGTGTGTGATGATTTTTTGGATTTTTGTGGTTATTTTATAAATATAGAAAGTTTAAAGACTAGTTTGAAAAAATTAAAAAAATAATAAAAACATATAAAAAAATTTAGCCACTCCATGCTTGGCTGAAACCCACATATACCTTTGGGAGTGTATTTTATGCATTTTATCAAGTAGAAATATATTTTTTTGGATTTTGGGGTCTTTTTGTAATTTTAGAAAGCTTAGGGGCTTTTGTGTAAATATTGAAAATTTTGTGTTAAGGCCAAAGAAAAATGACCGAATCTCGATTGTAACTTTTAGATGTGATTTTTTTGGTTTATTTTTAATATATTTAATGCTTAATTTTGTATTTTAATTATGTAAGGACTGATTTGCAAATTTAGAAAAGTTTAGGGACTATGAGGAAAATCTAGCAATTTTTGTCATAATAGTCATCTCTAACATAAAATCATCCATTATAATATTTTAGAATATTTCTAGCATTCCACTGGTCCTTCCATGAGGTGTTAAAAATATTACAACTTTTCATATTCTTCGGTTTTTCATTAGGGTATGGAATGCAATTTTGAAAAATTAATAGACTTAATTGCATTTTTGTATTATAGGTCACTTTAAAATCTAAATTACCCATTTAGGGTACTTTCAAAATTTTTGGCATTTTTAGCCCATTTGAGTTTAATATGTAATTTTGTAAAATTTATAGACCTACTAGCAATTTTTGTACTTTAGGTCATATTATCATCTAAATTATGCATTTAGGGTAAAAATCATCATTACTAAACTTTTTGTGCCCTTTAAGGTTACCAGAGGACTTTCACATCGAAGGTACACCTAGGACCATTTTGGTAATTTCCCAAAACCAAGTATGATGTAGTCACTAGGATGCTTTTATGCCAAAGGTGTGTATTTAGGATATGTTTACCTTCTTATGAGCATTTTCAAGTCATTTAGGGTTACCGAAATACTTTCATATCAAAGGTATACCTTAAAGGCATTTTGGTAATTTTGCATTAGAACCAAGTCCTATGCGATTATTGGGATACTTTCACATCAAAGGTACATATTAGCAATAGGCTCATCATTTTATTGTTACCAAGTCTTAGGATGTTCTATAAATATTTTTAATAAAATCGAAAGTTTGTTTTTAGAAAACTAAGGCACTGTCTCCACATTAAATAATACATGAAATTTCTTTAAGAATATGAGAGGTGTTCTATGGATTATTGTAATAATAAGATATCATTTTCAATGTGAAAATTAAGACTTTTATAAGTTTTGAAAAAAATAAAACTTTTCGTATTCCTTCGATCCCCCAACAGGGTACAAAAAATATTTTGATTTTTAAAACCTTTTGTGTTCCTTGGGTTATAGGGTACAAAAGGGAATGATAAAAAAACTTCTACGTTCCATTAGTCCTCCAGAAGGGTATGTAAGAGATTTTAGTTTTCAAAAATTTCACAATCCTAATTTTCCTAGCACGGAATAATAAATTGGCTTTGTAAAATATTATTTTGTGAATTACAATTAAGTGCTATATATTGAAACCAAATAAAAATTAAAATTCAAGTTAAAATGTAATTAACAAGGTACGATTTTCGAGCATCATAAAATGGTCCCTCCTTACTTGTGACTGTAACTGACTGCCTAACCCCTTTATACAATCTCTGGTATGATTGTGGATCTCAAAGTTAGTGTTTTAAGGTTTTGTAACCCGTAAAATACGAACTCCGATAAGTAACCAATCTTACCTAGCCCAAACAGATTAGTGGCAACTCCAAATAAATAGTCATTTTGTAATGACTATTTAGGGTAACTTGAATGAATGATTCTTTTCGACTACCTAGTCCTCAAAAAAATATAAATAATAATATGGCCTATAGAAATAAAAGAGTATAAAATAGTGATATATTAAGAAATATAGGAATGAGGACTTTTTAAGTCGGGCTTAGTTAAGGTTCGTATCCGAGCAACATTATGATAGCTTGGCAACTCTATTAGGGACATTTAGAGAGTGAGGCCTAAAATTACTTACCTGTTAACTAAATTTTAATTAATTCAGTTTCAATTGGTATTTAATTTTAAATTCCCTTTTTTTAAGAAGAAAAATATTTTTATACTAATATTTTGCACTAATCATTTTATGTTTTCTTTTGGTCTTTAGGGATTAAGATAGCAGGTTATTTTTAACATTGTGTCATAAAAGGTGTATTTTTCCTTTCACACACACTGTGCACTTGTGCAGTAGTTTTTCCTATATCTAATATAGAGGGGCATAGGTACCTAATATTTTAGGAAGGGTAAAGTAACTCTGCCTTTAGGGGTATTAGCCTTTATCTGGGTGAGCGAAAAGTGTACAAGACGTAGATTCTTATGAATGCCTAAGCCTTGTTACGGGCATAGAAGACACGCCCACTTGAATTAAACCTATTCCGACATAAATCTATGATGGATAAGGATAATGCACATTGTTAGTCCTTTTCGGGCTCGAGAAATTTGAGAACCCAATTAGTAGTCTAACCTAAACCTCATATAGTGAACTATACTAGCCTTCCAACTAAAGCCATGCTTGATTTTAGGTGTCTCCAAAATTAGGGACACAAAAAGGGACAAAGTTATCTTTTTCTCTTTATTTTCATACTTTTAGATAATTTAGTATTTGAATAAATTTTTTATTTTCATTGCTTTGAAATTTATTTATTTGATTAATTATGGAACTTTATTTCAATAATTTGCAATTTTCATTGTTTCAATTTTTTATTTGAATTTAATATCTCTTAAGGATACTAACTCATTTTCTTTTTCCTTTTTTGGTGCATTTTTCTTCCCTTATATGCATACGAGAACACTTGCTTTAAAAAGAATTTCAACTTAGATCAATTTTTATCTAACTTTATGGCCAAAATAGTACATGTAGTGATTATTTCAAAGGAATTTAGAAAGGTCCATTTTGACTCCAACCCAGAAAAAGGACAAGGACTGTATATCGAGGTGTTTTGTGTCAGAGTTGCTAAAGATCACACATTTAAACCTTTACCAGAATAATTTAAGAGAGTTACCTAAAATATGGGATTAGTTGGGAAATGCAAAGCAAACTCAGTTTATAGAAAAGTACGGATAAATTGCTCTCTTGCTCAAAATACACATGGATAAACAATTAGCAGGGCTGTAGCCAAGTTTTAAGATACGTCATTCTAATATTTTCATTTAATTAACATGACGGAAGAGATTTTGGCTTTCCTCGGGCTTGGGCCTTTGGAGACGAGACCCATCTACCGTAAAGAGCATAATCTAATCAGCTTCCATAAGAAATTGAGTTAAATTTTGGATATGGATTTCAAAGCCGACCACAATCATAATGCGTAGAAAGGTAACATCAGTGTCATTTCATGGTAGTTTCCACAAAAATATATGCAAATGTGATCCGACATTGAAAAAGCTCTGGATGCATTTACTTTTGCTATATATAGGATGGTTTGCTTTTCAAGAGTGTTGGGATATGCTGAGGCAATAATAATGGATTTATTTGACCAATTGAAAAAGAATATCCACTCGGCTCTAGCAATTCTAGCCAAAATGATTCGAGCACTAAAAGCATGCCAAAAAAATGTCAAAGGAGATTCTTTAAAAGCGTTTTGTTATTGCATATCTAGGCCCAAAGTCATTTTTGAGGTAAAAGGGTAGAAAAAGTCAAACCTTATTTCTCGCATTCCATCTCTTTAAGGATTCATAAAAAAAGAATGGCCTAACTCCAAAACCAAGAAACAATGGGTTAAAACACTCAAGAACTTGGCCTTTTTATATAACTTAGAAGGCACCATGGTTTTCATCAAAACGCTTTTTTTATCAATGTGGTAATCTACTTTATGTGCCTTTACTCAGTATAGAGGGCACTATGGGTTATGTGTCATTATTGGTTTGGAGACAATATGGAGCACAACAATTCATCCCCATGACTTTAAATTTAGCTAGTGGACTTAGAATATCAAGGTGAGGATTATAGAAAGTCGCTTCAAATATCCATTTTACCTTGGAAGGAGAGGCATGATTCAAGGTTATGTGCATATATAGATAAGACCACTCCAGGCATGATGCTTGGAGGAGAGTTCAAGGTTGTAACATAATCATTCCTGGTTAAAAAGGACCTTTCCTTAAATATCTATCCAACTAGAGGCTATTATGCCATCCAAGATTGATTTGATTAAGGAGGAAACTACCAGGGAATGAAAAAGAATGAGTGACAATAATAATTAACTCCAACAAGAAGTGGCATGTTTACGAATGAAGGTAGAAGTAGAAGCAAAAAAAGTTGAAAAAATGAAAGAAAAGTACAATCTAATGAAGAATGATTAAATTGAATAAAACAAGAAAATGAAACTTTCTGAGATATTTGAAAGTTCCAATAGCACTACTAAGGGAATGGGGGAGGAAATATGCAAGCATAGTAAAGAGTTAGAAATATGGAAGTCTAAAGCCTTAGAAGGAGAAGCCAAGCAAGCTATTTTTGAAAGAGAAAGAAGAGAGAATGTTGGTACATGTCTCTAGTTAAGAAGGTCTATTGAAGAAAATAAAGTACTTCAAGCTGCCCTAAATCAAGAGCATGAAAAAGTATCTCAGCTACTTGAAGAAACACAAGGCCTCACTATAACTATTATAGAGATGGTACTTGAACTACAGTGCAGAGGGGATGCATTCATGCCTAGGTACAAGCCTACCACGATTTGGATGCATATAGGGTTGATAAATTATGGTGGGCTGAAGATGATGATAAAAGATAAGCAGCTAAATCTTTTAGCCGATAGATGTGCATAGATTATCTCATAGAATAATCCAAATAGTCATCATCCAAGTGAGGAAAATGGTGAAGAGGATTAAAGCCTTATAGATAAGGATTAACCCTATAGAAGAATAAAGACATGTATTGCTTCAGTTTTTGGATGAGGTTCAGAAACAATATGATCAAGTTAGGAATTTCCTTGAATGTAATCTCTATATGATCAACAATATGAATATGTAGTTTGTCACAAAGTTAATGGAAACTTTTTGAGTTTGGAATCTTTTAAAAAAGTAAGCATCCTTAAAAATGCATTCATATACTTATACCATACATACATATACCCATATGTTTACACACATATACATACATGATTATTAATTTCATTAGCTCATAAATTAAAATTAATTAACTCAAAGAAATTTGGAATTCTTAATGTTTCAACATTCCAAACCCAAAAAGATTAACTCAACCACTACCCATTTATCGATACCATATTAGATGCAAAAGAAGAAGAATGGCTAAGGACCACTTTGCAAGATTGAAAAGATTAGAAAAAAGTCACTAACAGACCCAAAAGGTGATGCTGAAAGGCAATAAAAACTATAGGCTCAAGTTACAAGGATGATGGAGTTATTAATGGAAAGGAAACTAGTTCAACAACAACCAGAGATAAATATTGATATTCCTAGTAGTGGATCTAGAGGGTACCAGTTAAGGAACAAACAAAAAATGCACAACTAGTTGATGCCTAAAATGTGCAACAAAATATCCTAGCAAATAATCCAATGGTCATCATTATTAACCTCGATGCCCTTTTGCAAAAGGCAGGTGCAAGAACTAAAATCACCCAAGAAAAATCGATGAACCCAAGTACTGATAAAGAGGAAAGGCATAAACAGAAGTGTAAAAAGCAGGCTAAAGCAGAGACTCACCCAATTACTGATAAAGAGGAAAAGCATAAATAGAAGTGTAAAAAGTAGGCAAAAGTAGAGACTCAAAAAGAAAAGTTACAGCTCTTTGACAAAAGGTTAAAAATTTTCGAAGGGGCTGAACTCTATAGTAGTGTGGAAGTCAAGGATCTTAGCGTAGTACCAGATTTAATCTTCCCACCAAAATTTAAAATGCCTGAGTTTGAAAAGTACGAAGGCATTATTTCTCCTTACGCACACATTAAATGTTTATCAGGAAAATGGCTAGCTATGCTAAGAATGATAAACTTTTGATTCACTACTGAGAAAGAGACCATGATGCTATTCATGAACACCTTGCATCCACCTACTATGATAAGTTGATAGGGATATGACCAAAAATTTTGCCAATCTTGTTGTCTCTGAAGAGATGATTGAGATGGCTTTAAGGCTAAAAATTCATGACTAAGGAATCATCTATCGAAAAAAAACCAAGGCTAAGAAAGAAAAAAAATGAGGCTTCATGTGTTAACTATGCCAATTAGCCATTCCATCAAGTACTTTGTCCCTATTACCAAAGCCAAATACAGCAAACACAAAATACCTACCCTTTTAACATACCCTGAACTTTCACTACAACACCTAAAGAGCCTCTAAAAATACTTACCCTTTTAACGTAACCTCTACAAAACCAACCAGGACCTAATGTTGATCCACTAACCTAAAGAGCCAACCAGCCTAGACCTTTCTATGAACTTCTTTTTCACTCTTATAAGGAAATGTTTAATAAGCATCTTAAGGCACAATTAGTGGCTCCCATCTTTTCCAAACCATATGAGTGTAATTATCGTAGCTGGAATAACCTAAATTTACACTATGAGTATCATGCAATAACGTGTCACTTGATCAAAAATTGTACAGCCTTCAAGTAAAAGGTCTAATGTCTTCTTAAGAGGGGCGCCTTTCAATTTGATGATACTTTAGCACCTAATGTGGCAGCAAATCCCTTACCTGATCATCTTGAGCCTAGGATTAATGCTTTGATTACTAAAGAAAAGATACAAAAAAAGTCAAAGGTCTAAGAAGCAAAAACTCTAATGGAAAGAGTTTATGCAATCCTGACTGAAGGTGGGATCCTTGGTTAGAATCATGGAGACATTAAAAGCCAATCTAATCCTAGTACTAACTCTTGCAAATTCCACAAGACATGAGGACATACTTTGCTAAATTGCCTAGACTTTTTAGCCATGGTTTAAAGAATGATGGACAATGGTGAAATTGGATTCTTTAAAGAAGCTGAACCAGAAAAAGAAAAATTAGTTAACGTAATCGGTGAAAGATAGTTACAACCATCCTATGGCATCAATTGCCCTTTTATCATTCATCACAACCGGCCAAAAGCCATATCTCTTAAGGTTGAAGTTACATCCATACTCATTATTAGAGCATCAACACCATTTTTGTATCAGAATAACAAAAAAGTACCACAAAAATACGATAGTAGGATGACAACTCTAGAGGTTGTTATGAGCCAATTGGTTGTTGTTGATATTAAGAGAGTAAGCCACGTAAAAGAATTGGTTATTTTATAGTCCAAAAACTAGTGAAACTAGTACCAAAACTAAATCTAAAGGACAAAAATTTGGAAAAGTAGCAGTTTCCAAAGATATCCAATGGAAATAAAAAAATTGATAAAAGGAAAAGAGAGCCAAATTCTTTAAATTTAGTAAACACAATGAGTAAAGTATAGTGGAATAGTTGAAATAGTAGTCGATAAAAATTTCTCTACTAGCCATGTTTTAGAAGCACATCGAAATGCTTTATTAAAAGTGCACAACTAGACTCACGTTCCTTAAGGTATCTCCGTAAATAAACTAGACTACCTAGTGAATAACATTGTTGCTAGTAGTTTTATTTCATTCAATGATGATGAAATCCCACCAAAGGGCAACACTTCAATGAAAGCTCTTCACATCACAACTTAATGTAAATAGACCATATTGCCTAAAGTCCTCATCAATAGTGGATCAGCTTTGAACATAATGCTACTAATCATATTGTCTCACTTGCCAGTTGATGTCAATCAAATCAAGCCTAGCCATATAGTCGTTAAGCATTTGAAGGGATGAAGAAGGAAATCAAAGAGACTATTTTGATCACTTTATATATTGGCCTATGCTTATTTGAAATCGAGTATCATGTGATGGACATTGTCCTAGCATACAACTATTGCTGAAACGATCTTAGATTTATTTTGCCAGGGCTATCTCATTATCTTTGCACTAAAAAGTTAAATTCATAGTTGATGAAAAGTTTGTTAGCCCATCTAAGGAAAAAGACATCATGGCCATGACTTCTATAGAAACCCCTTATGTTAAAGCAAATATTAAAGTTGAAGAGTGCTCCTTCAGATCATTTGAAATTATCAATGCCACCTTTATTGCGGAACGGTATGTAATTTCAAAATCTAGACTCTTAAAGAGCACCCACATAGGTCTCAAGCTTACAGTTAAAAAAAGAGCCCAAGCTGAAAGTGGGCTTAGGAGATATTTTCAAAGGATTAACCAATGCATCATTGTCATTGGCAAAAAAAATAAGCATGAACTAGGCTTCAAAGCGAAGTGGAGCCAAAAGAAGAAATTTAAGAATAAATCTTGGGGAAAGAAACTAGCCTAAGCCATCGACTAATAGTGAAGTCAAAAATTGACCCTTTACTCCTTACTGGATGAAATATTTGTCATGAATAGGTTGTTAATCCAAGAGTTTAGGAAAGATAAACCAATGGAGTCATTATAGTGATTAATTAATCTTTCAAGAAGTGTTAGGTGGCCAACATTCGAGAAGATAGTGAAAAGCCAAATGATGATCATAAGATTTATCTTTGTCCTCCTGAATATGTCTTAAAGAATTAGACTTGTACTAAGAGAACCATAGTGTTTAGGTCAGATTCACAGTAACTTTGGAAACTTATTTTGTCATATAAGAATCATTCTATAAAAACTTAAAATGTCAAATTATCATATATAGAAATGACCTTTTTGTCTATGTCTAACTTCTTTTATACCAATATTTCTTTTTCTTTTTACATATACATATAAAAATCATGTCATATATTTCTTCACCCATTTTTTCTTTTCTTTTTTTTTATCTTTACAGATTCCCCACTTAAAGAGAAGTGGATGATCCTAAGCATAATTTAAATGTCGATTTTGAACAAGCTACTTACGTGAATAAGGTCAATTTCAAAGAAAATATTGATGATCATACTTTACCACCCTATCTGCTAAAAATAATCTAGCGAGAAGATAAATGAATAATGCCCCATGAAGAATTCTTAGAGGTGATAAAATTAGGTAATGATGAAGATGGTAAAAAAAAGTCAAAATAGGGAAAGCTTTTATGCCCACCACTAAGGAAGAATTAATAAGTTTACTTTAGGAATTTTGAGATGTTTTCAAATGCTCCTACCAAGATATGCTAGGATTGTATATGATAGTGGTCCATGAATTACCTCTAGAACCATAATGCAAACCAATTAAGTAGAAGTTAAGAAGAAAGAAACTAGAAATATTTTTGAAAATAATAATAAAAAAAAGGTAAAGAAATAATTTGATGCCAGATTTCTTAAGGTGGCAAAATACTCAAAATGGGTTATAAATATTGTTTAGGTTTCCAAAATAATGGCAGAGTCAGAATACATGTAGATTACCAGGACCTAGATCAAGCAAGTTAGAAAGAATTTCCCTCTTCCCTATATAGATATTCTGGTTGATAACACTGTAAGGAATTGTCTATTTTTTTTCATGGATGGATTTTTTAGGTATAACCAGATAAAATGGCACCAAAAACATGGAAAAGACCATATTTGTCACAATGTGGGAAACTTTTTATTATAAGGTGATATCGTTTGGACTAAAGAATGTTAGGACAACTTATTCGAAGGCACTGGTCACTTTATTCCATGATATGATGTACAAAGAGATAAAGGTATATGTAGACGATATGATTGCCAAGTGTAGACGCTTAATTTCGTCCTGTCCCTAAAAAAACTTTAAATTCTACTACTAAGCCCAATGAGCCCAATAATTCTACCAAGCCCATTTTAATACCCAATTTCCTAACAAGACCACTAATCTTTTTTTAAATTTTATACCAATGATTAAATTTTTTTAATTAATTTTTATGGGGTTTTGATTAGAATTCCTACATGATTAAATTCTTCTTAGGATTTATCATGAGAA
>JBBYHK010359859.1:0-24444 GCA_038382065.1 Adansonia grandidieri | reverse complement strand
TAAGGAAAATGGTGGAAAGAAAAGCTTTTCTTGCAAATCCAAAGCATCAATACCATGTATCCCAATGAGAAGAACATCATTACAATGCCCATAACAAAAAGAATGGAGATTATTTCGAGTATCCAAGTTTGCCTTATTTCACAGATGAATAATAATTATAAGGGAAAATATAGGAAAGAAAATGCTTTCTTGCTAATCCAAACCATCAATATCGTGTATCCCAATGTAGAGTTCATGATTGTAGTGCCCAATATAAAAAAAATAAAGATTACTAGAAGTATCCAAGTTTGTCTCATTGCACGGATGAACATTAATTAAAAGAAAAATGATGGAAAGAAAAGCTTTTCCTGCTAATCAAAAGCATCAATATCGTGCATCCCAATATGGAGAACATGATTGTAGTGCCCATAGCAAAAAGAATGGAGATTATTACGAGTATCCAAGTTCGTCTCCTTCCATGGATGAACATTAATTGTAAGGAAAATGGTGGAAAGAAAAACTTTTCCTTCTAATCCAAAGCATCAATATCATGTATCCCAATAAGAAGAACTTGATTGTAGTGCCCAATAACAAAAAAAAATGGAGATTATTAAGAGTATCCAACCTTGCCTCATTTCACAGATGAACTTTAATTATAAGCAAAATGAAGGGAAGAAATGCTTTTCTTGCTAATCAAACCATCAATATCATGCATCCCAATGTAGAGAACATGATTGTAGTGCCCAATAACAAAAAAATGGAGATTATTATGGGTATCTATGTTTGTCTCATTGCATGGATGAACATTAATTATAAGGAAAATGGCAGAAAGAAAAGCTTTTCTTGCTAATCCAAAGCATCAATACCATGTATCCCAATGTGGAGAACATGATTGTGGTGCCCAATAACAAAAAAATGGAGATTATTACGAGTATCCAAGTTTGTCTCATTCCATGGATGAATAATAATTATAAGGAAAATGGTGGAAAGAAAAGCTTTTCTCGCAGATCCAAAGCATCAATATTGTTGATCCCAACGAGAAGAACATGATTGTAGTGCCCATAATAAAAAGAATGGAGATTATTACGAGTATCCAAGTTTGTCTTATTTCACGAATGAGCAATAATTGTAAGGAAAATGGAGGTAAGAAATGCTTTTCTTACTAATCCAAACCATCAATATAATGGATCCTAATATAAAGAACATCATTGTAGTGCCCAATAACAAAAAAAAAGAAGATTATTAGAAGTATCCAAGTTTGTCCCATTGCATGGATGAACGTTAATTAATAGGAAAATGATGGAAGGAAAAGCTTTTCTTGCTAACCCAAAGCATCAATATCATGTATCCTAATGTGGAGAACATGATTGTAGTGCCCATAACAAAAAGAGTAGAGATTATTATGAGTATCCAAGTTCGTCTTACTTCACAGATGAACATAATTTTAGGGAAAATGGTGGAAAAAAAAGCGTTTCTTGTAAATGCAAAGCACTAATTTCCTGTATCCCAATGGGAAGAACATGATTGTAGTGCCCATAACTAGAAGAACATAGATTATTATGAGTATCCAAGTTTGTCTCATGTCATAGATGAACGTTAATTATAAGGAAAATGATGGAATGAAAAACTTTTCTTGCTAATCCAGAGAATCAATCTCGTGTATCCCAATATGGAGAACATAATTGTAGTGCCCATAACGAAGAGAATGGAGATTATTACGAGTAGCTATGTTTGTCTCATTTCATGGATAAACATTAATTACAAGGAAAATAGTGGAAAGAAAAGTTTTTCTTGCTAATCCAAAGCATCAATATCATGTATCCTAATAAGGAGAACAAGATTATAGTGTCCAATAACAAAGAAAAAAAAAAGGTGATTACTATGAGCATCCAAGTGCGTCTCATTTCAAGGATGAACATTAATTATAAGGAAAATGGTTGAAAGAAAAGCTTTTCTGGAAAATCCAAAGCATCAATATCATGTATCCCAATAGGAAGAACATGATTGTAGTGCCCATAACAGAAAGAATGGAGATTATCATGGGCATTCGAGTTTATCTTATTTCAAAGATAAACATTAATTAAAAGGAAAATGGTGGAAAGAAAAGCTTTTCTTGCAATTCCAAAGCATCAATATCATGTATCCCAATGAGAAAAACATGGTTGTAGTGCCCATAACAAAAAGAATGGAGATTATTACGAGTATCCAAGTTTATCTCATTTCTAAGATGAACATTAATTATAAGGAAAATGGTGGAAAATAAGCTTTTCTTGCAAATCCAAAGCATCAATACCATGTGTCACAATGATAAGAACATAATTGTAGTTCCCATAACAAAGAGAATGGAGATTATTACGAGTATCCAAGTTTGTCTCAGTTCATGGATGAACATTAATTATGAGGGAAGTAGTGGAATAAAAGGCTTTTCTTGCCAATCCAAAGCATCAGAATCGTGTATCCCAACTAGGAAACATGATTGTAGTGTCCAATAATAAAAAAAAAAAGTTGATTTTTATGAGTATCTAAGTTCATCTCATTTCATGGATAAACATTAATTATAAGGAAAATGGTGGAAAAAAAAGCTTTTCTTGCGAATCCAAAGCATCAATATCATGTGTCACAATGAGAAGAACATGATTGCAGTGCCCGTGACAAAAAGAATAGAGATTATTACGAGTATCTAGGTTTGTCTCATTTCAAATATGAACACTAATTATAAGGAAAATGGTGGAGAAAAAGCTTTTCTTGTAAATCCAAAGCATCAATACCATGTATCACAATGGGAAGAACATGATTGTAGTGCCCATAATAAAATGAATGGAGATTATTACAAGTATCCAAGTTTGTCTTATTTCACGAATGAGCATTAATTATAAGGAAAATGGTGGAAAGAAAAGCATTTCTTGCAAATCCAAAGCATGAATTTCATGTATCCCACTAAGAAGAACATGATTGTGGTGCCCATAACAAAAAAAATAGAGATTATTACGAGTGTCCAAGTCTGTCTCAGTTCATGGATGAACATTAATTATGAGGGAAATGGCAGAATGAAAAGCCTTTTTGGCCAATCTAATGCATCAAAATTGTGTATCCCAACATGGGAAACATGATTGTAGTGTCCAATAACAAAAAAAGAAAGCTGATTATTACGAGTATCCAAGTTCATCTCATTTCATGGATGAACATTGACTATAAGGAAAATGATGGAAAGAAAAGCTTTTCTTGCAAATCCAAAGCACCAATATCGTGTGTCACAATGAGAAGAACATGATTGCAGTGCCTGTGACAAAAAGAATAGAGATTATTAAGAGTATCCAGGTTTGTCTTATTTCAAATATGAACACTAATTATAAGGAAAATGGGGGAAAAAAAGCTTTTCTTGCAAATCCAAAGCATCAATAACATGTATCACAATGGGAAGAACATGATTGTAGTGCCCATAATAAAATGAATGGAGATTATTACAAGTATCCAAGTTTGTCTTATTTCATGAATGAGCATTAATTATAAGGAAAATGGTGAAAAGAAAAGCTTTTCTTGCAAATCCAAAGCATGAATATCATGTATCCCTCTAAGAAGAACATCATTGCGGTGCCCATAATAAATAAGAATGGTGATTATTACGAGTATCCAAGTTTGTCTCATTTCACCGATAAACATTAATTATAAGGAAAATGTTGGAAGGAAAAGCTTTTCCTGCTAGTCCAAACCATCAATATCATGTATCCTAATGTAGAGAACATGGCTGTAGTGCCAACAACAAAAGGATTGGAGATTATAATGAGTATCTAAGTTTATCTTATTTCACGGATGAACATTAATTATAAGGAAGATGGTGGAAAGAAAAGCTTTTCTGGCTAATCAAAGCCTTCAATATCGTGTATCCTAATGTAGAGAATATGATTGTAGTGCCCAATAACAAAAAAATGGATATTATTACGTGTATCCAAGTTTATCTCATTCCACGAATAAACATTAATTATGAGGAAAATGGTGGAAAGAAAAGCTTTTCTTCCTAATCGAAAGCATCAATATCATGCATCCAAATGAGAAGAACATGATTGTAGTGCCCAATAACAAAAAAATGGAGATTATCACGAGTATCCAAGTTTATCTTATTTCATGGATGAACATTAATTATAAGCAAAATTGAGGAAAGAAATGCTTTTCTCGCTAATCCAAACCATCAATATCGTGCATCCCAATGTAGAGAACATGATAGTAGTGCCCAATAACAAAAAAATGGAGTTAATTATGGATATCCAAGTTTATCTCATTGCATGGATGAACATTAATTATAAGGAAAATGGTGGAAAAAAAGCTTTTATTGCTAATCCAAAGCATCAATATCGTGTGTCCCAATGCAGAGAAGATGGTTGTAGTGCCTAATAACAAAAAAGCTAGAGATTATTACGAGTATCCAAGTTTGTCTCATTTCACAGATAAACATTAATTATAAGCAAAATGGAGGGAAGAAATACCTTTCTCGCTAATCTAAAGGATCAATATCTTGTATCCCAATGTAGAGAACATGATTGTAGTGCCTAATAACAAAAAAATGGAGATTATTACGAGTATCTGAGTTTAACTCATTGCATGAATGAGCATTAATTATAAGGAAAATGGTAGAAATAAAAGCTTTTCTTGCTAATCTAAAGCATCAATATCGTGTGTCCCAATGTGGGGAACACAGTTGTAGTGCCTAATAACAAAAAAAGTGGAGATTTTTAGAAGTATCCAAGTTTGTCTCATTCCACAGATGAACATTAATTATAAGGAAAATTATGGAAAGCAAAGCTTTTCTTGCTAATCCAAACCATTAATTTCATGTATCCTAACGTTGAGAACATGACTGTAGTACCAACAACAAAAGGAATGGAGATTATTACAAGTATTCAAGTTTGTCTTATTTCATGGATAACATTAATTATAAGGAAAATGGTGGAAAGAAAAGCTTTTCATGCTATACAAAACCTTTAATATCATCTATCCTGAAGTAGAGAACATAATTGTAGTGCCCAATAACAAAAAATGGAGATTATTACGAGTGTCCAAGTTTGTCTCATTACATAGATGAACATTAATTATAATGAAAATGGTGGAAAGAAAAGCTTTTCTTGCTAATCGAAAGAATCAATATAAGGATGGAGATTATTTCGAGTATCCAAGTTTGTGTCATTCCAGGAATGAACATAAATTATAAGGAAATCAATATTGTTTATCCCAATGTAGAGAATATGATTGTAGTGCCCAATAACAAAGAAATGGAGATTATTACGAGTATCCAAGCTTGTGTCATTCCACGAATAAACATTAATTATAAGGAAAATGTTGGAAAGTAAAGCTTTTCTTGCTAATCCAAAGCATCAATACCATGTATCCCAATGTGGAGACATGATTGTAGTGCCCATAACAAAAGATTAGAGATTATTACGAGTATCCAAGTTTGTCTCATTTCATGAATAAACATTCATTGTAAGGAAAATGGAGGAAAGAAATGCTTCTCTCATTGATCCAAGCATCCCAATGTAGAGAACACGATTGTAGTGCCTAATAACAAAAAAGATGGAGATTATTATGAGTATCCATGTTTGTCTCATTTCGTAGATGAACATTGATTATAAGGAAAATGGAGGAAAGAAATGCTTTTCTCACTAATCCAAAGCATCAATATCGTGCATCCCAATGTAGGGAACATGATTCTAGTGCCCAATAACAAAAAAACTGGAGATTATTACGAGTATCCAAGTTTATCTCATTTCACAGATGAACATTAATTATAAGGAAAATGGTGGAAAGAAAAGCTTTTCTTGCAAATCTAAAGCATCAATATCATGTATCCCAATGAGAGGAACCTGATTGTAGTTCCCATAACAAAAAGAATGGAGATTACTAGGAGCATCCAAGTTTGTCTCATTTAATGGATGAACATTAATTATAAGGAAAATGTTGGGACAAAAAGCTTTTCTTGCAAATCCAAAGCATCAATATCGTGCATCACAATGAGGAGCACATGATTGTAGTGTCCAATAACAAAAAAAAAGGGGATTTTTATGAGTATCCAAGTTTGTCTCATTTCACAGATGAACATTAATTATAAGAAAAATGATGGAAAGAAAAGTTTTTCTTGCAAATCCAAAGCATCAATATCTTGTATCCCAATAAGAAGAACATGAACAAAAAGAATGGAGATTATTGTAAGTATCCAAGTTTATCTCATTTCAAAGATGAACGTTAATTATAAGGAAAATGGTGGAAAGAAAAGCTTTTTTTGCAAATCCAAAGCATCAATATCATGTATCACAACGAGAAGAACATGATTGTAGTGCCCATAACAAAAAGAACAGAGATTATTACCAGTATCCAAGTTTGTCTCATTTCATGGATAACATTAATTATAGGGAAAATGGTGGAAAGAAAAGCTTTTCTTGCTAATCCAACCATCAATATCATGTATCCCAACATTGAGAACATGATTGTAGTGCCTAATAACAAAAAAAAATAGAGATTATTTGGAGTATCCAAGTTTGCTTATTGCATGGATAAACTTTAATTATAAGGAAAACCTTTTCTTGCAAATCCAAAGCTTCAATATCGTGTACCCAATGAGTAGAACATGATCGTAGTGCCCATAACAAAAAGAATGGAGATTATTTTGAGTATCTAAGTTTGTCTCATTTCATGAATAAACATTAATTATAAGGAAAATTTTGGAAAGAAATGCGTTTCTTGCTAATCCAAACCATCAATATCGTGTATCCAAATGTGGAGAACATGATTGTAATGCCAACAACAAAAAGAATGGAGATTATAACGGGTATCCCTGTTTGTCTTATTTCACAAATGAACATTAATTATAAGGAAAATAGTGAAAAGAAAAGCTTTTCTTGCTAATCAAAACCTTCAACATCATGTATCCTAATGTAGAGTACATGATTATAGTGCCAATAACATAAAAATGGAGATTATTACGAGTATCCAAGTTTATCTCATTGCATCGATGAACATTAATTATAATGAAAATGGTGGAAAGAAAAGCTTTTCTTGCTAATCTAAAGCATCAATATCGTGTGTCCTAATGTAGAGAACATGATTGTAGTGCCCAATAACAAAAAAAAAAGAGATTATTACAATGATGGAGTTCAACTTGCATAAACACCTATTTCCAACCATTCTTATGATCCTTTGCAGGGAATTGGAGGTCTAATGACTAGGACAACGACAAAATGCATGGAGCAAGCTTTGTAAGGACTAATTATGGAAATGCAAGTAAATGAGGCTGTTCAAAATGAATAAGATGCATTGCCAAGATTGATCACTTTTCTGCATTGTGTTGAGGCTAAAAGAAAAAGATGAATAAAGCTTGGAGCCTAATTCATATGTCCAAGATGAATGGAGCCCAATTTGCATGTATTCATGGGCCTATAGATTAGGATTTTCAGATTTTTTTGATTTTTTTGACTTTTCATTTTTTTAATTTATTTAGATAATTCCTAATTAGATTATGATAACGAGTGGACTTTATCTTTATTGATTAGGATTGTGTTCAGGATTTTAAGTTGTTTTAGATAAGTCTTAATTAGATTAGGATTAGGAATAAACTTTTACTTATTGATTAGGATTTCCTTATTCAGTTAGGGTTTTACAGATTTTTGACCTATATAAGGGAGTCTTATTCATTTAATTGAGCAGATTTGGAATAGAAAAAAAATACTTGAGAGTTTCTTCACTTTGTGAGAACTTTTTCTTTGTTCTTTAAACAATAACTTAATTTGATCTTATTAGGGTAACTTGTGGTGATCAAAAATATTATAACTTTGGTTCTAATCAGCAAGTTTGATTGGGGTCAAGTTCTCTTTGCTTGACTTTGAAGATGATCCTAGGGTTCTAATTCTATCCAATCTGGTTTTAGTTTATGCTTTCATCTTAAGGTTCGCATTATTTGGTATTAGAGCCAGGTTCTTGAAAGTCAAGTGCAATCTATCTTTTAATCTTGTAATTTTATTTTTTTCTATTATAGTTCGTGCTTCCACCATCCCCAAAAAAAAGCAAAAAAAAGGAAAACAAAAAAAAAGTTAAAAAAAAATCAAAAAATCAGAAATCCTAATCTATAGGCCCATGAATACATGCAAAGTGGGCTCCATTCATCTTAGACATGTGAATTGGGCTCCAAGCTTTATTCATCTTTTCTTTTTAGCCTCAACACAATGTAAAAAAGTGATCAATCTTGGCAATGCATCTTATTCATTTTGAATAGCCTTCTTTGCTTGAATTTCCATCATTAGTCCTTACAAAGCTTGCTCTAAGCATTTAGTCTTTATCGTAGTCATTGGACCTCTAATTCCTTGCAAAGGATCATAAGAATGGCTGGAAATAGGTGTTTGTGCAAGTTGATCTCCATCATACAAGTATCCAAGTTTGTCTCATTCCACAGATGAACATTAGTTATAAGGAAAGTCGTGGAAAGAAAAGCTTTTCTTGCAAATCCAAAGCATCAATATCGTGTGTCCCAATGTGGAGAACATGGTTGTAATGCCTAATAACAAAAAAATGGAGATTATTATGAGTATCCAAGTTTGTCTCATTCCACGGACGAACATTAATTATAGGGAAAATAGAGGAAAAAATTCTTTTCTCGCTAATCCCAACCATCAATATCGTGCATCCCAATGTAGAGAACATGATTGTAGTGCCCAATAACAAAAAAAATGGAGATTATTTTACGAGTATCCAAGTTTCTCTCATTCCACAGATGAACATTAATTATAAAGAAAATGATGGAAAGCAAAGCTTTTCTTGCTAACCAACGCATCAATATCATGTACCTTAATGTGGAGAACATGATTGTAATGCCCATAACAAAAAGATGGAGATTATTACGAATATCCAAATTTGCCTCATTTCATGAATGAACATTAATTATAAAGAAAATGGAGGAAAGAGATGCTTTTCTCGCTAATCCAATCCATCAATATCGTGTATCCCAATGTAGAGAGCATGATTATAGTGCCTAATAACAAAAAAATGGAAATAATTACGAGTATCCAAGTTTGCCTCATTGCATGGATGAACATTAATTATAAGGAAAATGATGGAAAGAAAAGCTTTTCTTGCTAAACAAAAGCATCAATATCATGTGTCTTAAAGTGGAGAACATGGTTGTAGTGCCCAATAACAAAAAAAATAGAGGTTATTACGAGTATCCAAGTTTTTCTCATTCCATGGAAGAACATTAGTTATTGGGAAAATGAAGGAAGAAAAAGCTTTTCTCGCTAATCCAAATCATCAATATCATGCATCCCAATGTAGAGAACATGATTGTAATGCCCAATAACAAAAAAATAGAGATTATTATAAGTATCCAAGTTTGTCTCATTACACAGATGAACATTAATTATAAGGAAAATGGTGGAAAGAAAAGCTTTTTCTGCTAATCCAAAGCATCAATATCATGTGTCCCAATGTGGAGAACATGGTTGTAGTGCCCAACAAGAAAAAAAATAGTGATTATTATGAGTATCCAAGTTTGTCTTATTCCATGGATAAACATTAATTATAAGGAAAATGATGGAAAGAAAAGCTTTTCTTGCTAATCCAAAGCATCAATATCATGTATCCCAATATGGAGAACACGATTGTAGTGCCCATAACAAAAAGATAGAGATTATTATGAATATCCAAGTTTGCCTCATTTCATGGATGAATAATAATCATAAGGAAAATGGAGGAAAGAAATGCTTTTCTCATTAATCCTAAGCATCAATATCGTGTATCATAATGTAGAGAACATGATTGTTGTGCCCTTAACAAAAAGAATAGAGATTATCACGAGTATCCAAGTTTGTCTCATATTATGGATGAACATTAATTACAAGCAAAATGGAGGAAAGAAATGCTTTTCTCATTAATCCAAACCATCAATATCATGTATCCCAACGTAGAGAGCATTATTATAGTGCCCAATAACCAAAAAAATGGAAATTATTACGAGTATCCAAGTTTGTCTTATTGCACGAATGAACATTAATTATAAGGAAAATGCTGGAAAGAAAAGCTTTTCTTGCTAATCCAAAGCATCAATTTCGTGGGTCCCAATGTAGACAACATGGTTGTAGTGCCCAATAACAAAAAAAAATGGAGATTATTACGAATATCCAGGTTTGTCTCATTCCATAGATGAACATTAATTATGAGGAAAATGATGGAAAGTAAAACTTTTCTTGCTAACCCAAAGCATCAATATCGTGTATCCCAACATGAAGAACATAATTGTAGTGCCCATAACAAAAAGAATAGAGATTATTATGAGTATCCAAGTTTGTTTCATTCCACAGATGAATATTAATGATAAGGAAAATGGTGGAAAGAAAAGCTTTTCTAGCTAATCGAAAGCATTAATATCGTGTGTCCCATTAGGAGACCATGGCTTTAGTGCCCAATAACCAAAAAAATGGAAATTATTATGAGTATCCAAGTTTGTCTCATTCTACGAATGAACATTAATTATAAGGAAAATGATAGAAAGCAAAGCTTTTCTTGCAAATCCAAAGCATCAATATCGCGTATCCCAATGTAGAAATCATAATTGCAGTGCCCATAACAAAATGAATGGAGATTATTGTGAGTATCAAAGTTTGTCTCATTTCATGGATAAACGATAATTATAAGGAAAATGGTCGAAAGAAAAGCTTTTCCTGCTAATCCAAAGCAACAATATTATGTATCCCAATGCAGAGAACATGATTGTAATGGCCCTAACAAAAAGAATAGAGATTATTATGAGTATCCAAGTTTATCTCATTGCACGGATGAACATTAATTATAAGGAAAATGGTGGAAAGAAAAGCTTTTCCTGGTAATCCAAACCTTCAATGTCGTATATCCTAATTTGGAGAACACAAGTGCCCATAACAAAAACAATAGAGATTATTACGACTACCAAGTTTGTCTTATTCCACGGATGAATATTAGAGCTTTTCTTGCAAATCCATAGCATCAATATTGTGTATCCCAATGAGATGAACATGATTATAGTGCCCATAACGAAAAGAATAGAGATTATTATGAATATCCAAGTTTGTCATTTCACGGATGACCATTAATTATAAGGAAAATGGTGGAAAGAAAAGCTTTTCTTGCTAATCCAAACCAGCAATATGTGTATCCCAACACATAGAACATGATTGTAGTGCCAGCAACAAAGGAATGGAGCTTACTATGAGTATCCAAGTTTGTCTCATTTCACGGATGAACATTAATAATAAGCAAAATGGAGGAAAGAAATGCTTTTCTTGCTAATCCAAACCATAAATATCATGTATCCCAATGTGCAAAACTTGATTGTGGTGCCTGATAACAAAATATTGGAAATTATTACAAGTATCCAAGTTTATCTTATTACACGGATGAACATTAATTATAAGGAAAATGCTGGAAAGAAATGCTTTTATTGCTAATCAAAACCTTTAATATCGTGTATCCTAACATAGAGAACCTGATTGTAGTGCCCAATAACAAAAAAATGGAGATTATCACGAGTATCCAAGTTTGTCTCATTCTATGGATGAACATTAATTATAAGGAAAATGGTGGAAAGAAAAGCTTTTCTTCTTAATCCAAAGCATCAACATCGTGTATCCCAATGAGAAGAACATGATTGTAGTGCCCAATAACAAAAAAAAATGAAAATTATTACAAGTATCTAAGTTTGTGTTATTTCATGGATGAACATTAATTATAAGGAAAATGGTGAAAAGAAAAGCTTTTTTTGCTAATCAAAACCTTCAATATCGTGTATCCTAATGTAGAGAACATGATTGTAGTGCCCAATAACAAAAAAATGAAGATTATTATGGGTATCCAAGTTTATCTCATTCCACAGATGAACATTAATTATAAGGAAAATGGTGGAAACAAAAGGGTTTTTTTTGGCAAATCCAAAGGTTCAATATCTTGTATCCCAATGAGAAGAATGTGATTGCAGTGCTCATAATGAGAAAAACATGATTGTAGTGCTCATAACGAAAAGAATGGTAATTATTACTAGCACCCAAGTTTGTCTCGTTCCATGGATAAACCTTAATTATAAGGAAAATGGTGGAAAGAAAAGCTTTTCTTCTAAATCCAAAGCGTCAATATTGTGTATTCCAATGACAAGAACATGATTGTAGTGCCCATAACAAAAAAGTGGAGATTATTACGAGTATCCAAGTTTGTCTTGCTTCACGGATGAACATTAATTGTAAGAAAAATGAAAAAATGCTTTTCTTGCGAATCCAAACCATTAATATCGTGTATCCCAATGTAGAGGACATGATTGTTGTGCCCAATAACAAAAAAATGGAGTTTATTAGGAGTATACAAGTTTGAGTCATTGCATGGATGAACATTAATAATAAGGAAAATGGTGGGAAAAAAGCCTTTTCTTGCAAATCCAAAGCATCAATATCTTATACCTAATAAGTAGAACATGATCGTAGTGCCCATAACAAAAAGAATGGAGACTATTTCGAGTATCCAAGTTTGTTTCATTTCATGGATAAACAATAATTATAAGGAAAATTTTAGAAAGAAAAACTTTTCTTATTAATCTAAACCACCAATATCACATATCACAATGAGAAGAACATGATTGTAGTCCCCACAACAAAAAGAATGAAGATTATTACTAATATCCAAGTTTGTCTTATTTCACGAATGAGCATTAATTATAAGGAAAATGGTGGAAAGAAAGGCTTTTCTTGCAAATCCAAAGCATCAATATGTGTATCCTAGTGAGAAGAACATGATTGTAGTGCCCATAACAAAAAGAATGGAGATTATTACGAGTATCCAAGTTTCTCTCATTTCACAGATAAACATTAATTACAAGGAAAATTTTGGAAAGAAAAGCTTTTCTTGCTAATCTAAACCATCAATATCGTGTTTCCCAATGTGGAGAACATGATTGTAGCGCCAACAACAAAAAAAATGGAGATTACAATGAGTATCCAAGTTTTTCTTCTTTCACAGATGAATATTAGTTATAAGGAAAATGGTGGAAAGAAAAGCTTTTCTTGCTAATCAAAACCTTTAATATCGTGTATCCTAATGTAGAGAACATGATTGTAGTGCCCAATAACAAAAAAATGGAGATTATTACGAGTATCCAAGTTTATCTCATTGCATGGATGAACGTTAATTATAAGGGAAACGGTGGAAAGAAAAGCTTTTCTTGCTAATCCAAAGCATCAATATCATGTGTCCCAATATCAAGGACATGGTTGTAATGCCCAATAACAATTAAAAATAGAGATTATTAATAGTATTCAAGTTTGTCTCATTCCATGAATGAATTTAATTACAGGGAAAAATGATGGAAAGCAAAGCTTTTCTTGTAAATCCAAAGCATCAATATCATGTATGCTAATGTGGAAAGCATGATTGTAGTACCCATAATAAAAAAATAGAGGTTATTATGAGTATCAAAGTTTGTCTTATTTCATGGATGAACATTAATTATAAGAAAAATAGAGGAAAAAATTGCTTTTCTTACTAATCCAAACCATCAATATCGTGCATCCCAATGTAGAGAACATGATTGTAGTGCCCAATAACAAAAAAAATAGAGATTATTGCAAGTATCCAAGTTTGTTTCATTGCACAGATGAACATTAATTATAAGGAAAATGGTGAAAAGAAAGGTTTTTTCTTGCTAATCAAAAGCATCAATATCGTGTATCCCAATATGGAGAACATGGTTGTAGTGCCTAATAACAAGAAAAATGGAGATTATTACGAGTATCCAAGTTTGTCTCATTCCACAGATGAACATAATTATAAGGAAAATGATGGAAGGCAAAGCTTTTCTTGCTAATCCAAAGCATCAATATCGTGTACCCCAATGTGGAGAACATGATTGTAGTAGCCATAACAAAAAGAATGGAGATTATTATAAGTATCCAAGTTTGTCTCATTTCACGGATAAACATTAGTTATGAGGAAATGGAGGAAAGAAATGCTTTTCTCGCTAATTCAAACCATCAATATCATGCATCCCAAAGTGGAGAACATGATTGTAGTGCCCGATAACAAAAAAATCAAAATTATTACAAGTATCCAAGTTTGTCTTATTACATGGATAAACATTAATTGAAAGGAAAATGGTGGAAACAAAAGCTTTTCTTGCCAATCAAAACCTTCAATATCATGTATTCTAATGTAGAGAACCTAATTGTAGTGCCCAATAATAAAAAAATAGGGATTATTATGAGTATCCAAGTTTGCCTCATTCTATAGATGAACATTAATTACTGGGAAAATGGCAAAAAGAAAAGCTTTCCTTCTTAATCCAAAGCATTAACATCATGTATCCCACTGAGAAGAACATGATTGCAGTGCCCAATAACAAAAAAATGGAGATTATTATGAGTATCGAAGTTTATCTCATTTCATGGACGAACATTAATTATAAGGAATATGGTGAAAAGAAAAGCTTTTCCTGCTAATCCAAACCTTCAATATCGTGCATCCCAATATGGAGAACATGATTGTAATGCCTATAACAAAAAGAATGGAGATTATTACGAGTATCTAAGTTTGTCTTATTTCATGGATGAACATTAACTATAAGGAAAATAAAGGAAAAAATGCTTTTCTCGATAATCTAAACCATCAATATCGTGCATCCAAATCTAGAGAACATGATTGTTGTGCCTAATAACAAAAAAAATGGAGATTATTATAAGTATCCAAGTTTGTCTTATTTCACAGATAAACATTAATTTTAAGGGAAATGGTGGAAAAAAAAAGCTTTTCTTGCAAATCCAAAGCATCAATATCATGTATCCTAATGAGAGGAACATGATTGTAGTGCCCATAACAAAAAGAATGGAGATTATTATGAGCATCCAGGTTTGTCTCATTTCATGGATGAACATTAATTATAAGCAAAATGGAGGAAAGAAATGCTTTTCTCACTAATCCAAACCATCAATATCATGTATCCTAAAGTAGAGAACATGATTGTAGTGCCCAATAACAAAAAAATGGAGAGTATTACGAGTATCAAAGTTTGTCTCATTGCACAGATGAACATTAAGTATAAGGAAAATGGTGGAAGGAAAAGCTTTTCTTGCTAATTCAAACATCAATGTCGTATGTCCCAATGTGGAGAACACGGTTGTAGTGCCCAATTACAAAAAAAAAATGGAGATTGTTATGAGTATCTGAGTTTGTCACATTCCATGGATGAACATTAATTATAAGGAAAATGATGGAAAGCAAAGCTTTTCTTACTAATCCAAAGCATCAATATCGTGTTTCCCATAGTGGAGAGCATGATTGTAGTGCCCATAACAAAAAGAACGGAGATTATTATGAGTATCCAAGTTTGTCTCATTTCACGGATGAACATTAATTATAAGAAAAATAGTGGAAGAAATGCTTTTCTCGCTAATCCAAACCATCAATATCGTGCATCACAATGTAAGGAACATGATTGTAGTGCCCAATAACAAAAAAAATAGAGATTATTACGAGTATCCAAGTTTGTCTCATTTCACAGTTGAACATTAATTATAAGGAAAATGGTTGAAAGAAAAGCTTTTCTTCTAAATCCAAAGCATCAATATCATGTATCCCAATGAGAGGAACATGATTGTAGCGCCCATAACAAAAAGAATGGAGATTACTACGAGCATCCAAGTTTGTCTCATTTCATGGATGAATATTAATTTTAAGGAAAATGGTGGAAATGAAAGCTTTTCTTGCAAATCCAAAGCATCAATATCGTGTAACCCAATGAGAAAAACATGATTGTAGTGCCCATAACAAAAAGAAATATGATTATTACTGTAGACACCTTATTTTGTCCTAGCTAATGTTTAGCAATCTAGAGCATGGACATAGGAGGGGGTGATTCTCCAAAAAATCCATAAAAAATTCACGATACTTTACACCTACCTAAGAGGTCAAACCTTAGAAAAACCTAACACCCTAGTGTTCTAGGGAGCATCAGTCCAGCCTGAACCAAATAGTGTCCATTTGTCTTTGCCCTGTTCTTGATTCTCAGCAACGATTAAAGAGGGGCCACTGTAGACACCTTATTTTGTTCGAGCTAATTTTTAGCATCTGGAGCATGGATGTAAGAGGGGGTCATAATGTTGCCCGATGAAAAAGTATTTTGAGGAGGTCAAAAAGGCCTAGGGATCATACCAATGGTAAATGCAAAGGTGTAGCATCAAATGACATAGTTCAAGATGTCAAGGACAAAAGATATGAGAAAATTTATAATTTTACTTGAATGTATCGATACATGGTTTTTATGTATCGATACAATGCTTCAACAATCCAAAAATTTGAAATGTCCCTATTTGTATCAATACAACATGTAGATATATCGATACAAGAGCCTCTGTATTGATACAGGACTTCATGTATCGATGCTAGGCCATGCCAAAGACAAAACATGCATTCTGTAAAGAAATGTATAGATACATATCAACATGCATCGATATAGTGGTTCATAGTATCGATATAATGGTTCATAGTATCGATACAATGATCATTGTATTGATACAATGTTCATTGTATCAATACCATCAAGGTTTTTGGACCAAATGCATCGATACATTATGAAATGTCTCGATACATGCAGGCCATTTTCACAGTCCGGGCCTTTTTAACTCATCCACCATTGATCCAAAACTCAATTTTCACTCATTTCTTCATATCAGGAAAAATTAAAACGCATATCAGATTACGAATTTAGGCTTTTGAGCTAACCAAAACATTTTTTTTGAAGTCTAAATTGGATAAAAAAAAGGTCAATATCACATGATCACCATACTCCCTAGTTGATTGACCAAGATCACCATCAGCCACTTTATTTGCCAAAAAATTATTTTAGCATTTAAACTAGCTACCCTATGCCCATCACATTGGCAGCAAGGTGCTCTCTACGACCGCTCTATAGCCACCATGCTGACATCACTTTGCCCCCCTTTAGAAGTGACCAAAAACACCTCCAATTTGGCTCCAAAATGTTGGTATAAATAGATTACTGCTATCTTAGCTAAAAAAGGTTAGATTCTAGCTCATTTTCAGCTTCCAAAACACATTCACACATCAAGAAAACCAAATCCTGTAGCTCTTCACCCATCACCTAAAAACAGCCCTAAAACATTCATTCCCCAACCATTACACATTGTAAAAATCACCTTCATCCATACCAAAGCCAAAACCTCATTATTTCTCTATTTTTTCTTGCTTATTAACATCAAGGAAATGAGGGAAATTCAAGCCATCTCTACTGCTCCAATTATTTGGCCAAAAAGTGAAGTTTTGTTGGCATAATTTCTCACTTTATCATTTTCAATTTTCTATTTTTCAGCATCTTTATCACTTTGGTGAGCTCTCCATATTTCCCTTACCCTCTTAGGATTATCATGCATTATTGTGGCTTTTGGTTGTGGTAGTTTAGGATTTGTATGCTTTAATGCTCTTTTGATGTGCAAAATGCCTCATTTCATCCTTATTAGTTTGATAGCTCTTGCTCATGCATTTTATGCCATATCCATGCATCTTGTTATCCTCAATCCATGTATGAATCATTAGCCCAACATATTTCAACATTTACACATTAACTTGCATGAATCATTGCCATTTTCAGCATCCATAACATTTTCTTGTCACAATGCATAACACTTTCTTTGTCTAAACCATTGGTAAAGTTAGCATCCCCATTCATGTTATATGCCATCCCTATGTATGTTTGTTGTCTTCTCCTTGTCAAAATGCATGTTTGATGGCTGTCAAAATAGTTTTTCAAAAAACCCCCAAGCCAAGCATGTTAACCTCAACCTATGAGGACTAGCATGAACTTAGCATTTTCCTTAAAGTTAGCATAAAACAATCTTAGGGAAAAATAAGTTTTTTGGATCTGGAATCTTGGTTAAACAAGTTTAAATCTTTTGATTTTCCAACAAAAATGGCCTTGCACTCATTCCCTAAATTTTCATGCCTCATTTTTAAGTCAAAACCTTAAGTGGTATGATTAACGGGCTATTTCATCATCCTAAACTACTCCGGGGCTGTTCAAATGAGCTCATGATGCTCATGCCACTCTTTCCCTTCAGTTATGGACGTTCAAATGTCAATGACTCAAGTTTGGATCCATAGAAATTAAAAAATGAGAGATATCATCTGTTTTACTTTGTCCTCTGCTAGCAGCACAACTATTGCAAATTGAAATATCACTTTAAAATCTTAAATGATTTTTTTATGAATTTTTTGATATTTTTCTCTCAAAGCATGTTGAATTATCTTTAAAACGATGCCTTAATCACCTCCAGATCATTCCGGATGAGAGAGTAATGATTTTTCAAATCTAAACTCTCTAGAACCTTTGAAATACGAACATGTATTCTGGTTGGGCCATTGAGACCCACTAAATGATTTTTCCAAATTTTTCAAACATTTTTCCTAAAGCATTCATGAAATTCCCTTATCAAAAGGGTATTGCTTGCAATTTTTTGATACTAAACAAGTCCGAGGGGATTTTTCAAATTTTGACACATATCATCTGTATGCTATGCCAGTAGCAAAATGGATCCGAACTTGAAACTTTATTCCCCTAGAAAATGACTTTTTAGGGTATGGAGAATATTTTTAGTTTGACCCTCGTCGAGTTACCTTTCTAATAGTATCTTGTCCACCCTCTAAAGCCTTTAAACCAATTTAGAATAAATTTGGGAAGCAGGATAGCGTGATGTTATCCCCTGTTTTTGGTTATGGTCAAAATTGAGTTGTTTTCTCGAATTTCGTCTCGAGACATTTGAATGCCTCCGTATCACTCTGATCAAACTCGAGAACATGCTTTGACCTCCCATTGGCTCATATCAAGGCACAAACACATTTTACATCTTTACTATCCTTATTCACAATAATTTTTTTTACCAAAAGTTGTCAAAATGCTTACTCATTTTCTAAATCACAAAGCTTTGTCAACTTAAGTTTTCCAACTCAACTTCTCTAAAGAGTATTAGACGTGTCACTTTTGGAGATACTCTAACCCCAACCTTTTGAGGGGATACTCTAACCTTGTTTTTCAAAATTATCGAGATTAAAAAAATTTTCCTTTGTCAAAATGATTTGTCATCCATGGGGATACTCTAACCCTGACCTTTCGAGGGGATACGCCAACCCCACTTTTCAAAATCGTCAAGATTTAAAAATCCTACTTTGTCAAAATTATTTGTCATCTAAGGGGAGACCCCAACCCCAGCTTTCTAAAGGGATACTCTAACCTTATCTTCTAACTACAATTAATTTTTCTTCTTTTTGGACTTCTATGAATATGTCAAACAAACCTTGTTTAATCAAGGAACCAAGATGCATCTCGAAAATTGTCGATGCGGTTATTCCCAGATAATTATTGACAATTGCGAGATAAATTCCAATAGTCCACCCATTTTCTTTATCATTGCATTGAATGATCCATGTTATGTTACTTCACTTATTGCCTTACTAACATGATTTCTTTGTGATGATTATATGTATTCATGTTTTCAAAACATTTCAAATAAAATAAAAAGTAATGTTCCGTGTGTGTATCTCTTTAGTGCCCAAAGTGGAAAATTCCATTTTCAAAGTAAAATCCAAAGGTTATTTTATTGAAAATCTCTTTATTCCCTATCTCTCCAGGGCATATATGAGATTAAATATTTTTTGTCAAAACCTGGATTTGTATTTCTATAAGATTCATGCATCAAAAGAGGGTTATATCGAAATGGTGACAAGTTAAGATTGAAAGAATTGAAACCAAGATAAGACATAGCTAGTAAGGTACCGATTTGGAGAACATGATTGTAGTGCCCCTAACAAAAAGAATGAAAATTATTCTGAGTATCTAAGTTTGTCTTATTTCATGGGCGAACATTAATTATAAGGAAAATGGTGGAAAGAAAAGCTTTTTTGCTAATCCAAACCATCAATATCGTGCATCCCAACGTAGGGAACAAGATTGTAGTGCCTAATAACAAAAAAAATGGAGATTATTATGAGTATCTAAGTTTGTCTCATTCCACAGATGAACATTAGTTATAGTCAAAATGATGGAAGGCAAAGATTTTCTTGCAAATCCTAAGCATCAATATCGTGTATCCCAATACAAGGACATGATTGTAGTGCCCATAACAAAAAGAATGGAGATTATTACGAGTACCCAAGTTTGTCTCATTTCATGAATGACCATTAATTATAAGGAAAATGGTGGAAAGAAAAGCTTTTCTTGCAAATCCAAAGTATCAATATCATGTATCCCAATGAGAGGAACAAGATTGTAGTGCCCATAACAAAAGGAATGGAGATTACTATGAGCATCCAAGTTTGTCTCATTTCACGAACGAACATTAATTATAAGGAAAATGGTGGAAAGGAAAGCTTTTCTTGCAAATCCAAAGCATCAGTATCATGTATCCCAATGAGGAGAACATGATTGTACTGTCCAATAACAAAAAGAAAGGAGATTATTATGAGTATACCAGCTTGCCTCATTTCATAAATGAACATTAGTTATAAGAAAAATGGTGGAAAAGAAAGCTTTTCTTGCAAATCAAAAGCATCAATATCATGTGTCCCAATGAGAAAAACATGATTGTAGTGCCTATAACAAAAGGAAAAGAGATTATTACGAGTATCCAAGCTTGTCTTATTTCATATAAGAGCATTAATTATAAGAAAAATAGGGGAAAGAAAAGTTTTTCTTGCAAATCCAAAGCATCAAAATTATGTATCCCAATGAGAAGAACATGATTGTAGTGTCCAATAACAAAAAAAAAAGGTGATTATTACGAGTATCCAAGTTTGTCTTATTTCATGGATGAACATTAATTACAAGGGAAATGGTGGAAAGAAAAGCTTTTCATGCAAATCCAAAGTAACAATATTGTGTGTCCCAATAAGAAGAGCATGATAGTAGTGCCCATAACAAAAAAAATTGAGATTATTACGAGTATCCATGTTTGTCTCATTTCAAAGATGAACATTAATTATAAGGAAAATGGTGGAAAGAAAAGCTTTTCTTGCAAATCCAAAGCATCAATATTGTGTATCACAACGAGAAGAGCATGATTGTAGTGCCAATAACAATAAGAACAGAGATTGTTACTAGTATCCAAGTTTGTTTTATTTCATAAATGAGCATTAATTATAAGGAAAATGGAGGAAAGAAAAGCTTTTCTTGCAAACCAAAGCTTTAATATCATGTATCCCAGTGAGACGAACATGATTGTAGTGCCCATAACAAAAAGAATGGAAATTATTACGAGTATCCAAGTTTCTTTCATTTCACAGATGATCATTAATTATAATGAAAATGTTGGAAAGAAAAGCTTTTCTTGCTAATCCAAACCATTAATATCATGTATCCCAATGCCGAGAACATGATTGTAGTGCCAACAACAAAAAGAATGGATATTATAACGAATATCGAAGTTTGCCTTATTTCATGAATGAGCATTAATTATACGGAGAATGGTGGAAAGAAAAGCTTTTTCGGTTTTTCGGCTAATCAAAACCTTCAATATCGTGTATCGTAATGTAGAGAACATGATTATAATGCCCAAAACAAAAAGAATGGAGATTATTACGAGTATCCAAATTTCTTTCATTTCATAGATAAACATTAATTATAAGGAAAATAATGGAAAGCAAAACTTTTCTTGCTAATCCAAAGTATTAATGCCATGTATCCCAATGTGGAGAACATGATTGTAGTGCCCATAACAAAAAGAACGAAGATTATGACAAGTATCCAAGTTTGTTTCATTTCATGGATGAACATTAATTATAAAGAAAATGGTGGAAATAAAAGCTTTTCTTGCAAATCCAAAGCATCAATATCATGTATCGCAATGAGAAGAACATGATTGTAGTGCCCATAACAATAATAAAGAAGATTATTACTTGTATCCAATGTTGTCTTATTCTACGAATGAGCATTAATTATAAGGAAAATGGAGGAAAGAAAAGCTTTTCTTGCAAATCCAAAGCATCAATATCATGTATCCCAGTTTAGAAGGACATGATTGTAGTGCCCATAACAAAAGGAATGGAGATTATTATGAGTATCCGAGTTTGTCTTATTTCATGGATGAACATTAATTATAAGGAAAATGTTGGAAAGAAAAGCTTTTCTTCCTAATCCAAACCATCAATATCATGTGTCCCAATGTAGGGAACGTGATTGTAGTGCCAACAACAAAAAGAATGGAGATTATAATGAGTATCCAAGTTTACCTTATTTCATAGATGAGCACTAATTATAAAGAAAATAGTGGAAAGAAAAGCTTTTTTGGCTAAGCAAAACCTTCAATATTGTGTATCGTAATGTTGAGGACATGACTGTAGTGCCTTTAACAAAAGGAATGGAGATTATTATGAGTATCCAGGTTTCTCTCAATTCATGGATGAAAATTAATTATAAAGAAAATGGTGGAAAGAAAAGCTTTTCTTGCTAATCCAAAGCATCAGTATTTTCTTGCTAATCCAAAGCATCAGTATCATGTATCCCAATGTGGAGAACATGATTGTAGTGCTCATAACAAAAAGAATGGAGATCATTACAAGTATCCAAGTTTGTCTTATTTCATAGATGAACATTAATTACAAGGAAAATGGTGGAAAGAAAAGCTTTTCTTGAAAATTCAAAGCATCAATATCGTGTGTCCCAATAAGAAGAACATGATTGTAGCACCCATAATGAAAATAATGGAGATTATTACTAGTACCCAAGTTTCTCTCATTGCACGGATGAACATTAATTATAAGGAAAATGGTGGAAAGAAAAGCTTTTCCTCTAAATCCAAAGCATCAATATCGTGTATCCCAATGACAAGGACATGATTGTAGTGCCTATAACAAAAAAATGGAGATTATTAGGAGTATCCAAGTTTGTCTTATTTCATGGATGAACATTAATTGTATGGAAAATAGAGAAAAGAAAAGCTTTTCTTGCGAATCCAAACCATTAATATCATGTATCCCAATGTAGAGAACATGATTATAGTGCCCAATAAAAAAATGGTGATTATTAGCAGTACCCAAGTTAGTCTCATTGCATGGATTAACATTATTTATAAGGAAAACAGTGGAAAAAAACCTTTTCTTGCAAATCCAAAGCATCAATATCATGTCCCCAATGAGTAGAACATGATCATAGTCCCCATATTAATAAGAATGGAGATTATTTTGAGTATCCAAGTTTGCCTCATTTCATGGATGAATATTAATTATAAGGAAAATGGTTGAAAGAAATGCTTTTCTAGCTAATCCAAACCATGAATATCATGTATCCCAATGTAGAGAACACGATTGTAGTACCAACAACAAAAAGAATGGACATTATAACGAGTATCCAAGTTTGTCTTATTTCATTGATGAACGCTAATTATAAGGAAAATGGTGGAAAGAAAAGCTTTTCTTGCTAATCAGAACCTTCAATATCGTGTATCTCAATGAGAAGAACATGATTGCAGTGGCCATAACAAAAAAATGGAGATTATTACTAGTACCCAAGTTTGTCTTGTTGCACAAATGAACATTAATTATGGGGGAAATGATGGAAAGAAAAGTTTTTCTTGCAAATCCAAAGCATCAATATTGTGTATCCCAATGAGAAGAAAATGATTGTAGTGCCCATAACGAAAAGAATGGAGATTATTACTAGTACCCAATTTTGTCTCGTTGCACGGATGAACATCTATTATAAGGAAAAAGGTGGAGAGAAAAGTTTTTCTTCCAAATCCAAAGCATCAATATCGTGTATCCCAATGACAAGAACATGATTGCAGTGCCCAGAACAAAAATAGTGGAGATTACTATGGGTATCCAAGTTTGTTTTATTTCACGGATGAACATTAATTGTAAGGAAAATGGAGAAAAAAAAAGCTTTTCTTGCAAATCCAAACCATTAATATCATGTATCCCAATGTAGAGAACATGATTGTAGTGCCCAATAACAAAAGAATAGAGATTATTAGGAGTATCCAAGTTTGTCTTACTGCATGGATGAACATTAATTATAAGGAAAATGGTGGAGATAAAACCTTTTCTTGCAAATCCAAAGCATCAATATCGTGTACCCAATGAGCAGAACATGATCGTAGTGCCCATAACAAAAAGAATGGGGATTATTTCGAGTATCCAAGTTTGTCTCATTTCACGGATAAACATTAATTATAAGGAAAATTTTGGAAAAAAAAGCTTTTCTTGCAAATCTAAGCCATCAATATCGTGTATCAGAATATGGAGAACATGATTGTAGTGCCAACAACAAAAAGAGTGGAGATTATAACGAGTATCCTTGTTTGCATTATTTCACGGATGAACATTAATTATAAGGAAAATGGTGGAAAGAAAAGCTTTTCTTGCTAATCAAAACCTTCAATATCGTGTATCCTAATGTAGAGAACATGATTGTAGTGC
>JBBYHK010359750.1:0-24445 GCA_038382065.1 Adansonia grandidieri | reverse complement strand
CTAATACTAAGGAGATTATGTTTAAGACCTTTGACAAATAGAACATTTTCAATGTTGGATGAAGAATTGTTACCTATAGTTCTAATACTTTTAATTTATCCTTTTGATTTATCACCAAAGGTAACATCTCCTCCATCTTTAGGCTTCAGTTCCACGAATTGATTTTAGTCACCGATCATGTGTCTTGAGCATCCACTATCAAGGTACCAAGAGTTTTCTTTTGTTGAATTTGCCTTGAAGCAATGCTCTTCCTCTTACAACTATAAAATTATATTTTCTTTATAGGTACCCAAACTTTATTAGGTCCTTGAGTATTAGTGCTCAAAATTTTTGTGCCTTTTTGGAATCCATTTTAATTTTGTAGCTTCATCTTAAGATGTGCTAACACCTTTGGCGACCCATATTTTCCTACTAAGTTTACCTCTAAAAGTGATAGTTTTTAAGGAGCATGTATGGAATGCGTGACCACGTTTATGGCAATTTGTACATATGCTAGATGCATCAAATGATTTGTTTTGTGTTATGAAGAAGTTCTTGAAGTGGGTTTCTTTTTTGATTCTATTGTAGCCCAAACCATTTTTATCAAAGAATGCCCTTTTGTGTTTTTAGCATGTTCTTTAATTTTTGTTGTGCCATATAAAACCTTGTAAACGAGTTATGCAAATTTGTGTTTTTCTTAGTTAGACCATCAATGTTGATTTGTAACTCATCTATTCTTTTTTTAAGTTCATTATTTGTCATGCTTAGTGTTTCATTTTCTTCCTTGATTTTAGAATTCATTTTCTTGTATTTCAAATTCATAACTTCAAATTCTAATGCTAATTCATCCAATGTATCTTGTAATTCATCAAATAAGTAAGTATTAGCATTAGAAGATACCTTAGGCTCATCATGAGCCATGAGACATAGGTTGGCCATCTTCTCATCATCATTATCGGAAGTGTCACTATCAGTCCATGTGGCCACCATTGCCTTCTTTTTTTGCTTCTTTGGGTTTAATTTGTTCTATATTGGATATTCAAATTTGATATGTCCTGGTTTCTTGCACTCATAGCAAATAATTTGTTCTTTTTCTTTCTTAGTTGAGTCTCCCTTCAACATCTCTTTTCTAAAAGGTCTTCTTGCTTTGTTCATTCCCATGAATTTGTTGAATCTTTTTGCGAACATAGCCATTTCTTCATCTTTCTCAACCTCTTCATCATTATCACCAGGTGTGGTTGATTTAAAGGCCACACTGGCCTTCTTTGATGGTTCTTATCCATGCTTGATCTTCATTTCATAGGTTAAAAGGGAACCTATGAGTTTATCCAAAGAGAGTGCATTAGGATCTTTGGATTCTTCAATTGCTATCACTTTTGCTTCCCAAGACTTGGGAAGACTATTGGGTAGCTTCTTTACCATCTCTTTATTTGGATGGGTCTTTTTGAGTGCCTTTAACCCATTGATAACGTCTATAAATCTATTGGACATTTCTTTCATGGCTTCATCCATCTTCATCTTGAATAATTCATAGTTAAGTGTTAGCATGCTTACCTTGGATTCTTTGACTTGATTTGTTCCTTTATGTATGGTTACTAACTTGTCCCACACTTGTTTTGCATTGTCATATAGTGAAACTCTATTGTACTCACTTGGACCAAGAGCACAAAATAATGTGTGCATGGCCTTGGCATTTAGTTATGCCATTTTGGTGTCTTATTCTTCCCATTCTTCTTCCTCCTTTGGCATAATGCAATCTCTGGCTTTCTTCTTTGGAATGAGTGGACCATTGATGATGATTTTCCATACTTTATAATCGTTTGCTTGGATAAAGAACCTCATCTTTGTTTTCCAATATGAGTAGTTGTCACCATTGAAGAGTGGAGGTCTCATAATGGAATGCCCTTCAAGTCTTATAGCATTTGTATTTGTCTTCAATGCCATAAGACAAACTTTATCTTAGCTTTTCAACTCTTGTGAGCTTTTTGAGGCTTTGATTACAATGTTTGCATTCTCTATTTTGAGCTTTTAAGGATTTTTTCTCAAGGTTGTGAGATCTATAAAGGAGACCAAAGCTCTAATACCAATTATTAGTTTTAATAGAGAGATTGAACCAAGAGGGGGTTGAATTGGTTCTATAAAAACTTTGTAAATTTAAGAATTAAAACAAGATAAGGAAAAGGAAAAAATCAACAATAGATGTACAAAGGTTTGGTCCTTTAATTAGGCACCTACATCCTCTCTTCTTGGTTCTTTCTTACCAAAGTGATTTTTATAATTCACTAAGGAAATTGTTACATTTAAGGATAAGGTATAACCTTACTCAACTATCTTTTAAGGCTTAGATAGAACCTTTCAAATACTTTGAGAAATATACCCCAAACTCTCAAGTATTTTTACTCACTTTCACACAACCCCTTTTGTAAATGAAAGAAGTATTTTGTAAACTAATTGAATGTCTAGTAGGTGGTATTTGCTAGAATTTAAGTACAAGAAGAATAAGATACAAATAGACTTGAAGAATATGAATTGATATAAGTAGAAAATAATGAATTTGATGATTTTAAGCTTTTATAGTTCAATGATTCAATGAAGTCTGTATCTCTGTCTCTTCAGCTATTTGGAACTCCATTTATAGCTGCAAATTGATTCATGGATATTGGGCATTTAATGTGGTGGTTGGAAAGCTGTTGTAGCCTTCATAAATGCTAATTTTCGTTCAATCTCGTGCTATAGTATTGATACAATACCGATAGTATCGATACATAGTTCAAAAAAGTGACTGTTACAACTTGTTGTATCGATACTGGGGTCTCAATATCGATACTAAGCAAGCTAAACCAATACAGATACCTTTGTATCGATACTCATGGGTTGAGTATTGATACTAAGCAGCATGTATTGATACATACACACTTGTATCGATACATTTAAGGGTTTCATACAAACCTTGGCTACTACCAAGCCTTGTATCGATGCTCAGGGAGTGAGTATCGATACTAAGCAACCTGTATCGATACATATGTTTATTGTATCGATACATTTGAGGGTTTTATGCATAGTATCAATACACATGTTTTTTGTATCGATACTAGGTTTCAAAAATTGTTTGTAAACTCATTTCTGTTGACTCAAACACATCTCAATAATTACAACCTTAGTATTTTAATAGATGCTTTTCAATATAAACATAAATACAAAGTTGAGTATTAATTTAACTCAAGTTTGTTGGTTATATCAAAACTGAATTCAAGGTTAAGACGTATAATAATCTCTATTCTTTTTGAGATTAGGCATTACAAACACATTATCCCTATTGGGTATACAAAATTGTTGCTTTGGATTGGCAAGAAAAACTTTACTTTTCACCATTTTTCTTAGAATCAAAGTTCATCAATCAAATGTGACAAAATTGGATTCTTACAATCATCTCCATTCCTTTTGATGTTGGGCACTGTAGACACAATCTTCTCATTGAGATACATGATATTGATCATTTAGTTTGATAAGAAAACCTTTTCTTCCCACCATTTTCCTCATAATCTAATTTCATCTATCAAATAGGACTAATTTTTATTCTCATAACAATCTCTGTTCCTTTTGTGATTGAGTACAACAACCACATTTTTTTTATTTGGATACATGATATCGATGCTTTGGATTGGCAAGAAAAGCATTTTCTCCAACATATTCCTTACTATCAAAGTTCATCCCTCAAATAGGACAAACTTGGATTCTCTTAACAATCATCATTTTTTGTCATTAGGTGCTATAAACTCATTTTACTCATAATGATACACGATTTTGATGCTTTGGATTGGCAAGAAAAACTTTTCTTTCCACCATTTTCCTGACAATCAAAATTCTTCCCTCAAATGGGATAAACTTAGATTCTCATAACAATCTCCATTTTTTTGTCATTAGGCACTATAAACTTATTCTACCCATTGTGATGCATGATTTTGATGCTTTTGTTTGGCAAGAAAAGCTTTTCTTTCCACCATTTTTCATAAAATTAAAATTTTTTGTTCATCAAGTGGGCAAACTTAGATTCTCATAATAATCTCTATTCTTTTTGTGACTAGGCACTATAGACAAATTCTCCTCATTGGGTACACTAAATTTTTGCTTTGGATTGGCAAGAAAAGCTTTACTTTCCACCATTTTCCTTAGAATCAAAGTTTGTTAATCAAATGCGATAAACGTGGTTTCTCAAAATAATCTCTATTTTTTTATATTGGGCACTATAAATACAATCTCCTTATTCAGATAAATGATATCAATCATTTGGTTTGATGAGAAAACCTTTTTTCACACCATTTTGCTCATAATCAAATTTCATCTATCAAATGGGACAAACTTGGATTCTCGTAACAATCTCTATTTTTTTTTTGTCATTGGGCATTATAAACTCATTCTACTCATTTTGATGCTTTGTTTTGGCAGGAAAAAGCCTTTTTTTCCAATGTTTTCCTTAGAATCAAAGTTTATCCTTCAAATAAGACAAACTCAAATTCTTATAATAATCTCCATTTTGAATGATTAGGCACTCTAAACACATTCTTTTCTTTGGGATACCTGATGTTGATGCTTTGATTTGGCAAGAAAACCTTTTATGTCCACCATTTTTCTTAGAAATAAAGCTTATTGCTAAAATGGGACAAACTTGGATTCTTGTAATAATCTATATTTTTTTTGTTATTGGGCACTATAAACTCATCTACTAATTCTGATATACGATTTTGATGCTTTTATTTGGCAAGAAAAGCTTTTCTTTCCATCATTTTCCTTAGAATCAAAGTTCATCCGTCAAATAGGAAAAACTTTGATTCTTATTATAGTCTCTTTTTTTTTTTTTGTGATTGGACAGTACAAACACATTCTCCTCTTTGGGGCACATGATTTTGATGCTTTAGTTTAGCAAGAAAAGCTTTTAATTTCCACCATTTTCATCAGAATCAAAGTTCACTCGTCAAATGAGAAAACTTGGATTCTCATAATAATCTTTATTCCTTTTTGTGATTAGGCACTATAGACACATTCTCCTCATTGGGTACATTAAATTGTTGCTTTGGATTGGCAATAAAGCTTTACTTTCCACTATTTTCCATAGTATTGAAGTTTGTCAATCAAATGTGACAAATTTAAATTCTCGCAATAATCTCTATTCATTTTGATGCTGGGTACTATAAACATATTCTCCTCATTAGGATACATGATATCGATGCTTTGGTTTAATAAGAAAACATTTTCTTCCCACAATTTTCCTCAGAATCAAATTTCATCTATAAAATGGGACAAACTTGAATTCTTGTAATAATCTTAATGCTTTTTATGATTGAGCACAACAAACACATTCTCTTCTTTGGGATACACAATATCGATGTTTTGGTTTGGCAATAAATGCTTTTCTTTCCACCATATTCCTTAGAACAAATATTCATTTGTGAAATGCAACAGACTTAGATTCTCACAATTAGCTCTTTTCTTTTTTTTGATTAGGCACTATAAATACATTCTCCTCATTATGATAAATGATTTTGATGCTTTGGTTTGGTAGCAAAAGCTTTTCCTTTCACCATTTTCCTTAGAGTTAAAGTTCATCCATCAAATGGGACAAACTCAGATTCTCTTAATAATCTTCATTTTTTTGTGATTGGGCACTATAAACACATTCTCCTCTTTAGGATACATGACATTGTTGCTTTGGCTTGGCAAGAAAACCCTTTCTTTCTGCCATTTTCCTTAGAATCAAAGTTTGACCCTCAAATGGGACAAACCTGGATCCTCATAATAATCTCCATTCTTTTTGTGATTGGGCACTATAAACTCATTCTACTCATTATGATACATGATTTTGATGCTTTGGTTTAGCAAGGCAAGCTTTTCTTTCCATCATTTTCCTTAAAATCCAAGCTTATCCACCAAATAAGAAAAACTTTGACTCATATAATAATCTCTATTTTTTTACGATTGGGAACTATAAATACATTCTCCTTTTTAGGGTAAATGATTTTGATGCTTTTGTTTGGGAAGAAAAACTTTTCTTTCCACTAATTTTTGTGGAATTCAAGTTCATTCACCAAGTGGGTGAACTTGGATTCTCGTAATAATCTCCGTTCTTTTTGTGATTAGGCACTACAAACACATTATCCCCATTGGGTACATGAAATTGTTGCTTTGGATTGGTAGGAAAAGGTTTACTTTCCACCATTGTCCTTAGAATCAAAGTTCATCAATCAAATGTGGATAACTTAGATTCTTACAATAATCTCCATTCTTTTTTGATGTTGGGCACTATAAACATAATCTCGTCATTCGGATACATGATATCAATCATTTTGTCTGATAAGAAAACCATTTCTTCCCACCATTTTCCTCAGAATCAAATTTCATCTATTAAATAGGATAAACTTGGATTCTCATAATAAACTCCATGCTTTCTATGACTGAGCACAACAACCACATTCTTTTCATATGGATACACGATATCGATGCTTTGGATTGGCAAGAAAAGCTTTTCTTTCTACCATTTTCCATACAATCAAAGTTCATCCCTCAAATAAGACAAACTTGGATTCTCATAACAATCTCCATTTTTTTTGTCATTAAGCACTATAAACTCATTCCACTCATTTTGATATACGATTTTAAGCTTTTGTTTGGCCGAAAAAGCATTTCTTTCAATCATTTTTCATAGAATCAAAGTTCATTCGTCAAATGCGACAAACTTGGATTCTCAAAAAAATCTGTATTTTTTGTGATTGGGCACTATAAACAAATTCTCCTCTTTCGGGTACATGAAATTATTGCTTTTGCTGGGTAAAAAAACCCCTTCTTTCCACCATTTTTCTTAGAATCAAAGTTCATCTCTTAAATGAGACAAACCCGGATCCTTATAATAATCTCCATCCTTTTTGTGATTAGGCACTACAAACTCACTCTACCCATGGTGATACACAATTTTGATGCTTTGGTTTGGCAAGAACAGCTTGTTTTCCCTTATTTTCATTAGAATCAAAATTTGCCCATCAAATAGGGAAAACTTTGATTCTCATAATAATCTCCATTTTCTTACGATTGGGAACTATAGACACATTCTCCTTTTTGGGCTACATGATTTTGACGCTTTTGTTTAGCAAGAAAAGCATATCCTTGCACCATTTTTCATAGAATCAAAGTTCGTTTGTCAAGTTGGCAAACTTGGATTCTTATAATAGTCGCCATTCTTTATGTGAGTAGGCACTGTAAACACGTTATCCCTATTGGGTACACAAAATTCTTGCTTTGGATTGGCAAGAAAAGCTTTACTTTCCACCATTTTCCTTATAATCAAAGTTAGTCAAACATATGTGATAAACTTGGATTCTTGCAACAATCTCCATTTCATTTGATGTTAGGCGCTATAAACATAATTACCTCAGTAGGATACATGATATTGATCATTAGGTTTGATATGAAAACTTTTTTTTTCCACCATTTTCCTTAAAAATCAAATTTCATCTCTCAAATAGGACAAATTTGTATTCTTGAAATAATCTCCCTTATTTTTGTGATTGAGCATGACAACCACATTCTTTTTATTCGGATACACGATATCGATGCTTTGGATTGGCAAGAAAAGCTTTTCTTTCCACCATTTTCCTTACAATCAAAGTTTGTCCCTCAAATGGAACAAACTTGGATTCTTGTAACAATCTCTATTTTTTAAATCATTGGGCACTATAAACTTATTCTACTAATTATGATTCACGATTTTGATGCTTTTGGTTGGCGAGAAAAGCTTTGGTTTCTAGCTTTTTCCTTAGAATCAAAGTTCATCTGTCTGATAGGAAAAACTTTGATTCTTACAATAATCTCCATTTTTCTCTGATTGGGCAGTATGAACACATTCTCCTTTTTAGGGTACATGATTTTGATGCTTTAGTTTAGCAAGAAAAACATTTCTTTCCTCCATTTTCCTTAGAATCAAAGTTTGTTCGTCAAATGAACAAACTTGGATCTCATAATAATCTCCATTCTTTTTGTGATTAGGCACTATAGACACATTCTCCTCATTGGGTACATGAAATTATTGCTTTAGACTAGCAAGAAAAGCTTTATTTTCCACCATTTTCTTTAGAATCAAAGTTTGTCCATCAAATAGGAAAAACTTTGATTATCATAGTAATCTTCATCTTTTTATGATTAGGAATTGCAAACACGTTCTTCTCTTTGGTGTACATGATTTTGATGTTTGTGTTTGGCAAGAAAAGCTTTTCTTTCCCCCATTTTCTGTAAAATTGAAGTTCATTTGTCAAGTGGGCAAACTTGGATTCTCATAATAATCTCCATTATTTTTGTGATTAAGCACTATAAACACATTATCCCAATTGGGTACATAAAATTGTTGCTTAGGTTTGGCAGGAAGAGCTTTACTTTTCACCATTTTCCTTAGAATCAAAGTTTTTCAACGAAATGCGACAAACTTGGATTCTTGCAATAATCTCTATTCCTTTTGATGTTAGGCACTATAAACACATTCTCCCTATTGGAATACATGATATCGATGCTTCGGTTTGATAGGAATACATTTTCTTCCCACCATTTTCCTCAGAATCAAATTTCATCTATCAACTAAGATAAACTTCGATTCTTGTAACAACCTAAATTCTTTTTGATTGAGTATAATAAACACATTTTCTTCATTGGGATACACAACATCGACGCTTTTGATTGGAAAGAAATGCATTTCTTCCATCATTTTCCTTAGAATGAATGTTCGTCTGTCAAATAGGATAAACTTTAATTCTCGCAACCATTTCCATTCTCTTTGGGATTGGGTATTACAAACTCATTCTCCTCCTTGCGATACACAGTTTTGATGCTTTAGTTTAGGAAAAGCTTTTTTTTCAACCGTTTTCCTTAGAATCATAGTTCATCCATCAAATTAGATAAACTCAGATTCTTATAATAATCTCCACTTTTTTGGGATTAGGCACTATAAACACATTCTCCTTTTTGGGGCACATGATATTGTTGCTTTGGCTTGGTAAGAAAAACTTTTCTTTCCACCATTTTCCTTTGAATCAAAATTTGTCCCTTAAATGTGACAAACCTGGATCCTCATAATAATCTCTATTCTTTTTGCGATTGGGCATTATAAAATCATTCTACTCATTGTGATACACAATTTTGATGCTGTGGTTTGGCAAGAAAATCTTTTCTTTCCATCATTTTCCTTAGAATCAATGCTTGTCCGTCAAATAGGAAAAACTTTGATTTCATAATCTTTATTTTTTTGCGATTGGGAATTATAAACACATTCCCCTCTTTGGTGTACGTGATTTTGATGTTTGTGTTTGGTAAGAAAAGCTTTTCTTTCCACCATTTTTTGTAGAATTGAAGTTCATTCGTCAAGTGGGCAAACTTGGATTCTCATAATAATCTCTATTATTTTTGTGATTAAGCACTATAAACACATTTTCCCTATTGGGTACACAAAATTATTGCTTTGGAATGGCAGGAAGAGCTTTACTTTCTACCATTTTCCTTAGAATCAAAGTTTGTCAACCAAATGTGATAAACTTGGATTCTCGCAATAATCTCCATTCCTTTTGATGTTATGCATTATAAAGATATTCTCCTCATTGGAATACACGGTATCGATGCTTTGGTTAGATAGGAAAACTTTTTTTTCCCACCATTATCCTCAAAATCAAATTTCATCTATCAAATGGGACAAACTTGGATTCTTTTAATAATCTCTATTCGTTTTGTGTTTGAGCACAATAAACACATTTTCTTCATGGGATACACAATATCGATGCTTTGGTTTGGCAAGGAATGCATTTCTTTTCCACCATTTTCCTTAGAATGTACGTCCGTCTGTCAAATAGGACAAACTTAGATTCTCATAATTGTCACCATTCTTTCTCTAATTGGGCACTATAAACTCATTCTCCTCATTCTAATACATGATTTAGATGCTTTGGTTAGTAGGAAAAGCTTTTCTTTCCATCACTTTCCTCAGAATCAAAGTTCATCGATCAAATGGGACAAACTTGGATTATCGTAATAATCTTCATTTTTTGTGCTTGGGCACTATAAACACATTTTCCTCTTTGGGATACATGATATAGTTGCTTTTGTTTGTTAAGAAAAACTTTTCTTCCCACCATTGTCCTTTGAACCAAAGTTTGTCCCTCAAATAGGATAAACCTTGATCCTCGTAATAATCTCTATTCTTTTTGTGATTGGGCACTATAAACTCATTCTACTCATTATGATACACAATTTTGATGCTTTGGTTTGGCAAGAAAAGCTTTTCTTTCCATCATTTTCCTTAGAATCAATGCTTGTCCATCAAATAGGAAAAACTTTGATTTCATAATACTTTATTTTTTTGCGATTGGGAATTATAAACACATTACCCTCTTTGGTGTACATGATTTTAAAGTTTGTGTTTGGCAAGAAAAGCTTTTCTTTCCACCATTTTTTGTAGAATTGAAGTTCATTGCAAACTGGGATTCTCATAATAATCTCCATTCTTTTTGTGATTACGCACGATAAACACATTCTCCCTATTGGGTACATAAAATTGTTGCTTTAGATTAGTAGGGAGAGTTTTACATTCCACCATTTTCCTTAGAATTAAAGTTTGTCAACCAAATTTGACAAACATGGATTCTCGCAATAATCTCCATTCCTATTCATGTTGGGCACTATAAACACATTCTCTTCATTGGGATATATGATATCAATGCTTTGATTTGATAGGAAAACCTTTTCTTCCCACCATTTTCCTCAGAATCAAATTTTATCTATCAAATGGGACAAACTTGGATTCTTGTAATAATCTCTATTCTTTTTCTGATTGAGCACAATAAACACATTCTCTTCATTGGGATACACAATATCAATACTTATGTTTGGCATGAAATGCTTTTTTTTCCACCATTTTCCTTATAATGCACATTCATTTATCAATTGGGACAAACACTGATTCTCGTAATTATCACCATTCTTTCTCTGATTGGGTACTATAAACTCATTCTCCTCACTATGACACATGATTTTGATGCTTTGGTTTGGCAAGAAAAGCTTTTTTTCCACCATTTTCCTTGGAATCAAAGTTCATCGGTCAAATGGGACAAACTTAGATTGTCATAATAATCTCCATTTTTTTATGATTGGGCACTATAAACACATTGTCCTCATTGGGATACATGATAGTTTTGCTTTGGTTTGTTAAGAAAACCTTTTTCCCACCATTTTTCATAGAATCAAAGTTCATCCGTCAAATAGGACAAACCAGATTCTTTTAATAATCTCTATTTTTTGTGATTGGGTACTATAAGCACATTCTCCTATTTGGGATACATGATATTGTTACTTTGGCTTGGTAAGAAAACATTTTCCTTCCACCATTTTCCTTAGAATCAATCTTTGTCCTTCAAATGGGACAAACCTGGATCCTTGTAATAATCTCTATTCTTTTTGTGGTTGGGCACTATAAACTCATTCGACTCTTTGTGATACATGATTTTAATACTTTGGTTTAGCAAGAAAAGCTTTTCTTTTCATCATTTTCCTTAGAATCAAAGTTTGTCCATTAAATAGGAAAAACTTTAATTCTCTCAATAATCTCTATTTTTTTATTAGGAACTATAAACATGTTTTCCTCTTTTAGGTATATGATTTTGATGCTATTGTTTGACAAGAAAAGCTTTTTTTTCCACCACTTTTCATAGAAGCAAAGTTCATCGTCAAATGGGCAAACTTGGATATTAGGTAGTCTAAACACATTATCCTCATTGGGTACACGAAATTGTTGCTTTGGACTTGCAGGAAAAGCTTTACTTTCCACCATTTTCCTTAGAATCAATGTTTGTTAAATAGATGTGACAAACTTGGATTCTCATTATAATCTTTATTCCTTTTGATGTTGGGCGCTACAAACACAATCTCCTTATTCAGATACATGATATCGATCATTTAGTTTGATAAGAAAACCTTTTCTTACCACCATTTTCCTCAAAATCAAATTTCATCAATCAAATGGCATAAACTTGGATTCTCGTAATAATCTCCATTCCTTTTATGATTGAGCATAGCAACCACATTCCCTTCATTTGAATATACGATATCGATGCTTTGGAATGGCAAGAAAAGCTATTTTTCCACCATTTTCCTTACAATCAAAGTTCATCCCACAAATGGTACATACTTGGGTTCTCGCAACAATCTTTATTTTTTTTGTCATTAAGCACTATAAACTCATTCTACTTATTTTGATACACGATTTTGATGCTTTGGTTTGGTAGGAAAAGCTTTTCTTTTCATCATTTTTCATAGAATCAAAGTTCATCCTTCAAAGGGGATAAACTCAGATTCTTATAATAATCTCCATTTTTTTGTGATTGGGCATTATAAACATATTATCCTCTTTAGGATACATGATATTGTTGCTTTGCTTTGGCAAGAAAACCTTTTTTTCCACCATTTTCCTTAGAATGGAAGTTCATTCCTCAATGAGACAAACTTGGATCCTCGTAATAATCTCCATTCTTTTTGTGATTGGGCACTATAAACTCACCTATTCATTGTGATACATGATTTTGATGCTTTGGTTTAGTAAGAAAAACTTTTCTTTCCCTCATTTTCCTTAGAATCAAAGTTTGTCCATCAAATAGGAAAAACTTTGATTCTCAAAATAATCTCCATTTTTTGCCATTAGGAACTATAAACACATTCTCCTCTGTTGGGTGCATGATTTTGATGCTTTTGTTTGGCAAGAAAAGCTTTTCTTTCTACCATTTTTCGTAGAATCAAAGTTTGTTCATCAAGTAGGCAGGCTTGGATTCTCATAATAGTCGCCGTTCTTTGTGTGATTAGGCATTGTAAACACATTATCCCCATTGGGTACATGAAATTGTTGCTTTGGATTGATAGGAAAAGCTTTACTTTGCACCATTTTCCTTAGAATCAAAGCTCATCAATCAAATGTGATAGACTAGGATTCTCGTAATAATCTCCATTCTTTTTTATGTTGGGCACTATAAACATAATCTCTGCAATTGGATACATGAAATTGATCATTTTGTTTGATAAGAAAACCTTTTCTTCCCACCGTTTTCCTCAAAATCAAATTTCATCTATCAAATAGGACAAATTTTGATTCTTGTAATAATCTCCATTCTTTTTGTGATTGAGCACAACAACCATATTCTCTTTATTCGGATACACAATATCAATGCTTAGGATTGGCAAGAAAAGCTTTTTTTTTCCACCATTTTCCTTATAATTAAAGTTCATCCCTCAAATGGGATAAACTTTGATTCTCATAACAATCTTTAATTTTTTTGTCATTAGGCACTATAAACTCATTCTACTAATTATGATACATGATTTTGATGCTTTCATTTGACAAGAGAAGCTTTTCTTTTCATCATTTTCTTTAGAAACATAGTTCATCTGTCTTATAGGAAAAACTTCAATTCCCATAATAATCTCTATTTTTTTATGATTGGGCAGTATAAACATATTCTCCTCTTTGGGGTACATGATTTTGATGCTTTAGTTTAGCAAGAAAAGCTTTTCTTTCCACCATTTTTCTTTGAATAAAAGTTTGTTCGTCAAATGGGCAAACTTGGATTCTCTTAATAATCTCCATTCTTTTTGTGATTAGGCACTATGACACATTCTCCTTGTTAGGTACATGAAATTGTTGCTTTGGATTTGCAAGAAAAGCTTTACTGTCCACCACTTTCCTTAGAACTAAAGTTTGTTAATGAAATGTGGGGAACTTGGATTCTTGCAATAATCTCTATTCTTTTTTATGTCGGGCACTATAAACACATTTCCCTCATTAGGATACATGATATCGATCCTTTGGTTTGATAGGAAAACCTTTTCTTCCCACCACTTTCCTCAGAATCAAATTTCATCTATCAAATGGGACAAGCTTCGATTATGGTAGTAATCTCAATTCTTTTTGATTGAATATAACAAACACATTCTCTTCATTAGGATACACAATATTGGTGCTTTAGTTTGGCAAGAAATGCTTTTCTTTCCATCATTTTCCTTCGAATGAATGTTCGTCTGTCAAATAGGACCAACTTGGATTCTCGTAATTATCTCTATTTTCTTTGTGATTGGGGACTATAAACTCATTCTCCTCATTGCGATACATAATTTTGATGCTTTTGTTTGGCAAGAAAAGCTTTTCTTTCCACTATTTTCCTTAGAATCAAAATTCATCCGTCAAATGGGACAAACTTGGATTCTTATAATAATCTCAATTTTTTTGTGATTAGGCACTATAAACACATTCTCCTCTTTGAGGTACATGATTTTGTCACTTTGGCTTGGTAAGAAAGCCATTTCTTTCAACCATTTTCCTTAGAATCAAAGTTCATCCCTCAAATGAGACAAACCTGGTCCTTGTAACAATCTCCATTTTTTTATGATTGGGAACTATCAACTCATTCTACTTATTGTGATACACGATTTTGATGCTTTGGTTTGGCAAGAAAAGCTTTTCTATCCATCATTTTCCTTAAAATCAAAGCTTGTTTGTTAAATAGGAAAAACTTTGATTCTCATAATAATCTTCATTTTTTGCAATTAGAAACTATAAACACATTCTCCTATTTGAGGTGCATGATTTGATGCTTTTGCTTGGCAAGAAAAGCTTTTCTTTCCACCATTTTCTATAGAATGAAAGTTCTTTCGTCAAGTGGGCAAACTTGGATTCTCATAATAATCTCTATTCTTTTTGTGATTAGGCACTATAAACACATTCTCCCCATTGGGTACACAAAATTGTTGCTTTGGATTGGCAAGAAAAGCTTTACTTTCCACCATTTTCCTTAGAATCAAAGTTCATCAATCAAATGTGACAAACTTAGATTCTCGTAATAATCTCCATTCCTTTTGATGTTGGGTGCTATAAACACAATCTCTTCATTGGGATACACGATATTGATCATTTGGTTTGATAAGAAAACCATTTCTTCCTACAAGTTTGCTCAGAATCAAATTTCATCTATCAAGTGGGACAAATTTTGATTCTTGTAATAATCTCCATTCTTTTTATGATTGAGCATAATAACCCATCCTCTTCATTTGAATACACGATATTGACGCTTCTGATTGGAAAGAAAAGCTTTTCTTTCCATCATTTTGCTTACAATCAAAGTTCATCCTTTAAATAGGATAAACTTGGATTCTCGTAACAATCTCTATTTCTTTTCATTGGGCACTATAAACTCATTCCACTCATTTTAATGCATGATTTTGATGCATTGGTTTGGTAGGAAAACCTTTTCTTTTCACTATTTTCCTTAGAATCAAAGTTCATCCATCAAATGGGATTAACTCAGATTATCAAAATAATCTCCATTTCTTGTGATTGGGCACTACAAACACATTCACCTCTTCGGGATACATGATATTGTTGCTTTGGCTTGGTAAGAAAACTATTTCTTTTCACCATTTTCCTTAGAATCAAAGTTCATCCCTCAAATGGGACAAACCTAGATCCTCATAATAATCTCTATTCTTTTTGTGATTAGGCAGTATAAACTCATTCTACTCATTGTGATACACGATTTTAATGCATTGGTTTGGCAAGAAAAGATTTTCTTTCTATCATTTTCCTTAGAATTAAAGCTTGTCCGTCAAATAGGAAGAACTTTGATTCTCATAATAATCTTCATTTTCTTGCAATTAGGAATTATAAACACATTATTCCCTTTGGGGGAACATGATTTTGATGCTTTTGTTTGGCAAGAAAAGCTTTTTTTTCCACCATTTTCTATAGAATCAAAGTTCATTCGTCAAGTGGGCAAACTTGGATTCTCATAATAATCCCCATTTTTTTGTGATTATGCACTATAAACACATTTTTCCCATTAGGTACACAAAATTGTTGCTTTAGATTGGCAGGAAAAGCTTTACTTTCCACTATTTTGCTTAGAATCAAGGTTTGTCAATCAAATGTGACAAACTTGGATACTTGCAATAATCTCCATTATTTTTTATGTTGGGCACTATAAACACATTCTCCTCATTGGGATACATGATATTGATGCTTTGGTTTGATGGGAAAACCTTTTCTTCCCACTATTTTCCTCAAAATCAAATTTCATCTAGCAAATAAGACAAACTTGGATTCTTGTAATATTCTCAATAATTTTTGTGATTGAGCATAATAAACACATTCTCTACATTGGGATGCACAATATTGATGTTTTGGTTTGGCCAAAAATGCTTTTTTTTCCTCCATTTTCCTCAGAATGGACATTCGTCTGTCAGATGTGATAAACTTAAATTCTCATAATTATCTCCATTCTTTTTTTGATTGCGCACAACAAACTTATTCTCCTCATTGCAAAACACAATTTTGATGCTTTGGTTTGGCAAGAAAAGCATTTCTTTCCACCATTTTCCTTAGAATCAAAGTACATTTGTCAAATGGGAGAAACACGGATTGTCATAATAATCTCCATTTTTTTGTGATTGGGCACTATAAACACATTCACCTCTTTGGGATACATGACATTGTTGCTTTGGCTAGGTAAGAAAACCTTTTTTTCCACATTTTCCTTGGAATCAAAGCTCATTTTTCAAATGGGACAAATTCGGAGTCTTATAATAATCTCTATTTTTGTTGATTGGGCACTATGAACACATTTTCCTCTTTAGGATAGATGATATTGTTGCTTTGGCTTGGCAAAAAAACCTTTTTTTCTACTATTTCCCCTAGAATCAAAGTTCATCCCTTAAATAGGACAAACCTAGATCCTTATAATAATCTCTATTCTTTCTGTGATTGGGCATTATAAACTCATTCTACTCATTATGATACACGATATTGACATTTTGGTTTAGCAAGAAAAGCTTTTTTTTCCATCATTTTTCTTAAAATCATGGATTCAGGTAATTATATCCTTTCCTTTTAAGATTGGGCACCATAAATACATTCTCCTCATTGGGGTAAATGATATTGGTGCTTAGGTTTCATAAAAAAAACTTCTCTTTCTACCATTTTTAGAATTAAAGTTTTTCTCTAATTGGTATGAACACGGATTCATAGAATAATCTCCTTTCTTTTAATGATTGCACACCATAAATTCATTCTCCTCATTAGGATAAATGAGTTGATGCTTTGGTTAAAAAAAAAACATCTCTTTCTACTTTTTTTAGAATTAATGTTTATCTATCGATTTGGACAAACACGGATTCATAGAATAGTCTCCCTTTGTTTCTTGATTGGGCACCATAAACACATTCTCCTCATTGGGATAAATGATATTGATGCTTTGGTTTTATAAGAAAAACCTCTCTTTCTACCATTTTTAGAATTAAAGTTTATCTTTCAATTGTGATAAATGTAGATTCACATAATAATCTCCTTTCTTTTCATGATTGAGTGCCATAAACGCATTCTCCTTATTTGGATAAAAGAGTTGATGATTTGGTTTCATATCACTTCCCACCATTTTTTAGAACCAAAGTTCATCTATCAATTATGATAAACACGGATTCACATAATAATCTCCTTTCTTTTCATGATTGGGCACAATAAACACATTCTCTTCATTAGTATAAATGACATTGATGCTTTGGTTTCATAAGAAAAACATCTCTTTCTACTACTTTAGAATTAATGTTTGTCCATTATTTGGACAAATATAGATTCACATAATAAGATCCTTTGTTTTCATGATTGGGCACCATAAACGAATTCTCTCTATTGGGATAAACAAATTGATGCTTTAGTTTCATAAGAAAACCTTTACTTCCCACCACTTTTTAGAATCAAGGCTAAACTATCAACTGTGATAAACATGAATTCACGTAATAATCTCTTTCTTTTTAAGTTTGGGCACCATAAACACATTCTCCTCATTGGGATAAATGATATTGATGCTTTGATTTCATAAGAAAAACTTCTTTTTCTACCATTTTTAAAATTAAAGTTTATCTTTCAAAAGGGATAAACAAGAATTCATAAAATAATCTCTTTTCTTTTAATGATTGCACACCCTAAATTCATTCTCCTCATTGAGATAAATGAATCAATGCTTTGTTTTCATAAGAAAAACTTTGCTTCCCACCTTTTGTTAGAATCAAGGTTCGTCTGTCAATTAGGATAAACATAGATTCACAAAATAATCTATAGTTATTCCATTATTGGGCACCATAAACACATTCACCCCATAAGGATAAATGATATTGATGCTTTGGTTTCGTAAGAGAAACTTATCCTTCTACCATTTTTAGAATTAAAGTTCATCTTTTAATTGAGATGAACATGGATTCACATAATCTCCTCTCATTTAATGACTGCACACCCCAAATCATTCTCCTTATTGCGATAAATGAATTGAAGCTTTGGTTTAAAAAGTAAAACATCTTTTTTGACTTTTTTTAGAATTAATATTCGTCCGTCGATTTGAACAAACATGGATTCACTGAATGGTCTCCTTTCATTTTTTGATTGGGCACCATAAACACATTCTCTTCATTAGGATAAATGATATTGATGCTTTGGTTTTGTAAGAAAAACCTCTCTTTCTACCAATTTTAGAATTAAATTTCATCTTTCAATTGTGATAAATGCAGATTCACATAATAATCTCCTTTCTTTTTATGATTGGGTGCCATAAATGCATTCTCCTTATTGGGATAAATGAATTGATGCTTTCATTTCATAAGAAAAACTTCGCTTCCCACCATTTTTTAGAACCAAAGTTCATCTATCAATTGTGATAAACATGGATTCACATAATAATCTCCTTTCTTTTCATGTTGGGCATAATAAATACATTCTTCTCATTGGGATAAATGACATTGATGCTTTGGTTTCATAAGAAAAAACATCTCTTTCTACTACTTTAGAATTAATGTTTGTTTATTGATTTGGACAAATGCAGATTCACATAATAATCTCTTTTCTTTTCATTATTGGGCATCATAAATGAATTTTCCTTATTGGGATAAACAAATTGATACTTTGGTTTCATGAGAAAAACTTTACTTCCCACTATTTTTTAGAATCAAGGCTAGACTGTCAATTGTGATAAACATTAATTCACGTAATAATCTCTTTTCTTTTAAAGTTGGGGCACTATAAACACATTCTCCTCATTGGGATAAATGATATTGATGCCTTGGTTTCATAAGAAAAACTTCTCTTTCTATCATTTTTAGAATTAAAGTTTGTCTTTCAATTGGCATAAATATGAATTCACAAAATAATCTCCTTTCTTTTAATGATTGCACGCACCAAATTTATTCTCCTCATTACGATAAATGAATTGATCTTTTGGTTTCATAAGAAAAACTTCACGTCCTACCTTTTTTTAGAGTCAAGGTTCATCTGTCAATTGAGATAAATATGGATTCATAAAATAATCCTCATTCATTCCATTATTGGGCACCATAAACACATTCTCCCCATTAGGATAATGATATTGATGCTTTGGTTTCATAAGAAAAACTTTTCCTTCTACCATTTTTAGATTTAAAGTTCGTCTTTTAGTCGAGATGAACACGGATTCACATAATAATCTCCTTCACATAATAATCTCCTTTCTTTTAATAATTGCACAACCTAAATTCATTCTCCTCATTAAGATAAATGAATTGATGCTTTGGTTTAAAAAGGAAAATGTCTCATTTGACTTATTTTAGAATTAATGTTCGTCCGTCGATTTGGACAAACACGGATTCACAGAATGGTCTCTTTTCATTTCTTAATTGGGCACCATAAACGCATTCTCCTCATTAGGATAAATGATATTGATGCTTTGGTTTCGTGAGAAAAACCTCTCTTTCTACCATTTTTAGAATTAAACTTCATCTTCCAATTCTAATAAACGCAGATTCGCATAATAATCTCCTTTCTTTTCATGATTAGGAGCCATAAACGCATTCTTCTTATTGGGATAAATGAATTGATGCTTTGGTTTCATAAGAAAAACTTCACTTCCCACCATTTTTTAGAACCAAAGTTCATCTATCAATTATGATAAACATGGATTTATATAATAATCTCCTTTCTTTACATGATTGGGCACAATAAACGCATTCTCCTTATTGGGATAAATGACATTGATGCTTTGGTTTCATAAGAAAAACATCTCTTTCTACTCCTTTAGAATTAATGTTCGTTGGTTGATTTAGACAAACACGGATTCACAGAATAATCCCCTTTCTTTTCATGGTTGGGCACTATAAACGAATTCTCCTTATTGGGATAAACTAATTGATACTTTGGTTTTATAAGAAAAACTTTACTTCCTACTATTTTTTATAATCAGGGTTAGACTGTTAATTGTGATAAATATGAATTCACGTATAATCTCCTTTCTTTTTAAGTTTGGGCACCATAAATATATTCCCCTCATTAGGGTAAATGATATTAATGCTTTGGTTTCATAAGAAAAGCTTCTCTTTCTGCCATTTTTAGAATTAAAGTTTGTTTTTCAATTAGGATAAATAAGAATTCACATAATAATCTCCTTTCTTTTAATGATTGCACACCCGAAATTCATTCTTCTCACTGGGGTAAATGAATTAATGCTTTGGTTTCATAAGAAAAACTTCACTTCCCACCTTTTTTTAGAATCAAGCTTTGTTTGTCAATTGGAATAAATAGGGGTTCACAAAATAATCTCCATCGATTCCATTATTGGGCAGCATAAACATATTCTCCCCATTGGAATAAATGATATTGATGCTTTGGTTTCATAAGAAAAACTTTCTTTCCACCATTTTTAGAGTTAAAGTTTGTCTTGCAATTGAGATAAACACAGATTCACATAATAGTCTCCTTTTCGTTAATGATTAGGCTCCACAAATTCATTCTCCTCATTGGGATAAATGAATTGATGCTTTCTTTTCATAAGAAAACCTTCACTTCCCACTATTTTTTAGAATCAAAGTTCATGTATCAATTGGGATAAACATGGATTCACGTAATAATCTCCCTCTTTTCCATAATTGGACACCATAAACACATTCTCCTTATTGGGATAAATGATATTGGTGCTTTGGTTTCACAAGAAAAACTTCTCTTTCACCATTCTTAGAAACAATATTCATTCATCGATTTGGACTCTCGGATTCACATAATAACCTCCTTTCTTTTCATGATTGGGCACCATAAACACATTCTCCTTATCAGGATAAATGATATTGGTGCTTTGGTTTCATAAGAAAAACTTCTTTTTCTACCAATTTTAGAATTATTGTTTTTTTTTTCAATTGGGTTAAATACGGATTGACATAATAATCCCTTTTCTTTTAATGATTAGGCACCATAAATTCATTCTCCTAGTTAGGATAAATGAATTGATGCTTTGGTTTCAGAAGAAAAACTTTAATTCCTACCATTTTTTAGAATCATGGTTCATCTGTCAATTAGGATAAACATGGATTCACATAATAATCTCCCTTCTTTTAATGATTGCGCACCCCAAATTCATTCTTCTCATTAGGATAAATGAATTGATGCTTCGATTTCATAAGAAAAACTTCACTTCCCACCTTTTTTTAGAATCAAGGTTCATCTGTTAATTGGGATAAACATGGATTTACACAATAATCTCCATTCATTCCATTATTGGGCACCATAAACACATTCTCCCTATTGGGATAAATGATATTGATGCTTTGGTTTTATAAGAAAAACTTCTCCTTCTACCATTTTTAGAATTAAAGTTCGTCTTACAATTGGGATAAACACGGATTCATATAATAATCTTTTTTCGTTTAATGATTAGGCTCCATAAATTCATTCTCCTTATTGGGATAAATGAATTGATGCTTTCATTTCATAAGAAAACCTTCATTTCCCACATCTTTTAGAATTAAAGTTCATCTATCAATCGAGGTAAACATGGATTCACGTAATAATCTCCCTTCTTTCCATGATTAGGCACCATAAACATTTTCTCCTCATTGAGATAAATGATATTGGTGCTTTAGATTCATAAGAAAAACTTCTCTTTCTACCAATTTTAGAATTAATGTTCGTTTTTCAATTGGGTTAAACATGGATTCACATAACAATCTTCTTTCTTTTTATGATTGCGCACCACAAATTCATTCCCTTCATTAGGAAAAATGAATTAATGCTTTGGTTTTAGAAGAAAAACTTCAATGCCTACCATTTTTTAGAATTAATGTTTATCCACCAATTTGGGCAAACACAGATTTGCATAATAATATCCTTTCTTTTTATGATTAAGCACCGTAAGCACATTCTCCTTGTTGTGATAAATGATATTGAAGCTTTGGATTCCTATGAAAAACCTCTCTTTCCACCATTTTTAGAATTAATGTTCATCTTACAATTGGGATAAATACGGAATCACATAATAATTTCTTTCTTTTAATGATTAGCCTCCACAAATTCATTCTCCTCGTTGGGATAAATGAATTGATACTATCGTTTCATAAGAAAACCTTCACTTCCCGCCATTTTTTAGAATCAACATTCAGCTGTCAACTATGATAAACATGAATTCGCATAATAATCTCATTTCTTCTCATCATTGGGCACCATAAATGCATTCCCCTTATTGGGATAAACGATATTGATGCTTTGATTTCATAAGAGAAACATCTCTTTCCACTACTTTAGAATTAACGTTCGTCTATTGATTTGAATAAATATTGATTCACATAATAATCTCCTTTCTTTTCATGATTGGGTAATATATATGCATTCTCCTCATTAGGACAAACAAATTGATGCTTTGGTTTCATAAGAAAAGCTTTACTTTCCACCATTTTCTAGAATCAAGGTTCGACTGTCAGTTGTGATAAACATGGATTCACATAATAATCTCCTTTCTTTTTAAGATTAGGCACCATAAACATATTCTCCTCATTGGGATAAATGATATTGATGCTTTGGATTCATAAAAAAATACTTCTCTTTCTACCATTTTTGGAATTAAAGTTCATCTTTCAATTAGGATAAACATGGATTTAGATAATAATCTTTTTTATTTTAATAATTAGCACCACATATTAATTCTTCTTATTGGGGTAAATAAATTGATGCTTTGGTTTCATAAGAAAAACTTCACTTCCCACCATTTTTTAGAATCAAAGTTAATTTGTCAATTGGGATAAACATTGATTCACGTAATAATCTCCTCTTTTTCCATGACTAGGCACCATAAACACGTTCTCCTCATTGGGATAAATGATATTAATGCTTTGATTTGAAAAGAAAAACATCTCTTTCTATTTTTTTTAGAATTAATGTTCCTCCATCAATTTGGACAAACACGGATTCATAGAATAGTCTCCTTTTTTTTCTTGATTGGGCACCACAAACACATTCTCCTAATTAGGACAAATGATATTAATGCTTTGGTTTCATAAGAAAAACCTTTCTTCTTGCTATTCTTAGAATTAAAGTGCATCTTTCAATTGTAATAAATGTAGATTCACATAATAATCTCTTCTCTTTTCATGATTAGGCATCACAAATGCATTAACCTTATTGGGATAAATGAATTGATGCTTTGGTTTCGTAAGAAAAACATCACTTTCCACCATTTTTTAGAACCAAAGTTTATCTATCAATTGTGATCAACATGGACTCAGATAATAATCTCTTTTCTTTTAAAGATTGGGCACAATAAACATATTCTCCTCATTGGGATAAATGACATTGATGCTTTGATTTTATAAGAAAAACATCTACTTCTACAACTTTAGAATTAATGCTTGTCGTTGATTTGGACAAACATAGATTCACATAATAATCTCTTTTCTTTTCTTAATTGGGCACCATAAATGCAATCTCTTTATTGGTATAAATGAATTGATGCTTTGGTTTCATAAGAAAAATTTTACTTCCCACCATTTTTTAGAATCAATGTTCGACTGTCAGTTATGATAAACATGGATTCACATAATAATCTCCTTTCTTTTTAAGATTAGGCACTATAAACACATTCTCCTCATTGGGATAAATGATATTGATGCTTTGGATTCATAAGAAATACTTATCTTTCTACCATTTTTGGAATTAAAGTTCATCTTTCAATTGGGATAAACATGGATTCACATAATAATCTCCTTTCTTTTAATTATTATGCACCACATATTCATTCTGCTCATTGGGGTAAATTAATCGATACTTTGGTTTCATAAGAAAAACTTCACTTCCCACCATTTTTTAGAATCAAAGTTCATCTGTCAATTAGGATAAATATTGATTCACGTAATAATCTCCATTCTTTCCATGAATGGGAATAATAAACATGTTCTCCTCATTGGGATAAATGATATTGATGCTTTGATTTGAAAAAAAAATCTCTTTGTACTTTTTTTAGAATTAATGTTCCTCCATCGATTTGGACAAACACGGGTTCACAGAATAGTCTCCTTTCTTTTCTTGATTAAACACCATAAACACATTCCCTTCATCGGGATAAATGATATTCAT
>JBBYHK010359529.1:0-24453 GCA_038382065.1 Adansonia grandidieri | reverse complement strand
TTTAGGGGTCATTTTGTAAATATTAGAAAGTTTAGGGACTAAATTGTAAAATATGAAAATTATATTTTGTGGCTAAAACTGCTTGGCCGAACCTTCTTGCATATTGTTACCATGACTCTTGTGTTGATTCTTTGCTAGTTTGATGATTTTTAATGATTTTTTGTGGAACTTTACCATATAGGGGTTAAAATGTAATTTTACCAAGTTTAGGGGTAACTTTGTAAATTGTAAAAAAAACTCGGGCAAGGTATTTGGTTGAATCTTTGTTGATATATTGGCTGCATTTTCAGGCATAATTTTATATGTTTTTGTTTTTATGATTTTTAGGTTACTTTATTGTGTAAGGACTAAAATGAAAATTTAGGAAAGTGTAGGGACTTAATAGCAAATTTTCATATTTAAGGTGCAAAATGTACATTTCATCAGTTTCAATGATTTCTATTATTTCTATGGCCTTCTGTAGGGATATTGAAAATTTCAAAATTGTTCATATTTGTTTGGTCCTCTGAAGGATACAAAATGTAATTTTTAAAAATTTAGGGGCTTGATTGCAAATTTTGCATTTCAAGTCAAACTTAAACTTTTAGCTTTTCCATTTAGACTAAATTCATCTACTTTTCATCATTTTAGTGTCCATTAGGGTATCGGGATACTTTCATGCCGAAGGTTTACCCTAGGGGTATTCTGGTAATTTTCTTAAAATCGAGTCTTAGATAGTAAACGGGATGCTTTTATGCCAAAGGTGCACATTTAGGATAGATTCATCCATTTTTTATCATTTAGTGTCCATTAAGGGGTACCGGGATACTTTCATGTCGAAGGCATACCTAGGGGCATTTTCGTAATTTTTCTCATCGGGATGATTTTATGCCAATGGTGAAAGTTTAAGGTTCCTTTAGCCTTTTAAGGTTATTTTTTTAGTCCATTAGGGGTACCAAGCTACTTTAAAGTCAAATGTATACCCTAAAGGCATTTTCGTAATTTTTTCACTGGGATGTTTTTATGCCAAAGGTGAAAGTTTAAGGTTCCATTAGCCTTTTAAGGTTATTTTTGAGTCCATCAAGGGTATCGGGATACTTTCATTTCGAAGGTATACCTTAGGGGTATTTTTGTAATTTTTTTCACTAGGGGCTTTTATGCCAAAGGTGAAAGTTTAAGGTTCCTTTAGCCTTTTAAGGTCATTTTTTAGTCCATTAGGGGTACCGGGATACTTTCATGTCGAAGGTATACCTCAAGGGCAGTTTCATAATTTTCCTTACCGGGTACCTTAGTATCGATGGTAAGCCTTAGAATATTTTAATTTTCCTTAGAACCAAATTCTAAGTAGTTACCGGGTGCCTTAGTGTCGATAGAAAGCTTTAGGAATATTTTAATTTTCCTTAGAACCAAATCCGAAGTGGTTACTGGTTTCCTTAGTGTTGACGGTAAGCCTTAAGGATATTGATTGTTCTTAAAACCTAGTCTTAAGTAACCACAGGATGTTTTTATTACGAAGGTATACTTTAAGGATAGGTTCGTTTTTCTTTTATCTTTTAGTCCTTGGATTCGAATTAGTATTTCAGTGTCCAAACTGAGTCATATGTCATTTATTTTTGTTTCAAATAAAATTCATTTGTCTATGAAAAATAAAGGCAATGTCTCAGAGTTAGAGTAGTGTGATGGGGGTTTTACGGATCATTCTAATAACGAGGTACCCTTTTCAAAATTGGAATTGGGACTTTAATAAAAATAAAGAACCTTTCACATTCTACCAGGTACTCCAATAGGATGTGAAAAACATTTTTTAAAACCTTTTATGTCCCTTTGGTTCTCTATTGGGGTATAAAAGGGAATAACGAAAACTTTTATGTCCCATTGGTTTTCTAGTGAGGGTGCATAAGACGTTTTGATTTTTTAAAATGCAAAACCCTAATTTTCTCTCATAGAATAATAAAATCTTATTTTAACAATATGGCAATTGTAATTAAATGCCACATATTAAACCTGAATAAAAATTAAAATTCAAGTTAACACGTAATTAATAAGGTACCGATTTTCGGGCATCACAAGAGGGTCGATCCTTACTTGTGATTGTAACCGACTCTCGGACCCTTTTATATGATCTTTGGTATGATCATGGGCCTTGGAGTTTGTATTCTAGGGTTTCATAACCCTCAAAATACAAACTCTGGTAGGTGACCAATCTCACTTAACCTAAATAGATTGGTGGCGACTCCAAATAAATAGTCATTTTGTAATTACTATTTAAGATTAAGTCGAGTGAATAATTTATCTCGACCACCCAGTCCCCAAAAATGAAAAGATGTCAATAATGATATGGCCTATACAAATAAGAAAATATAAGATAATAATAAATTTAATAAATATAGAAGCAAAGGCCATTTAAGTTGAGCTTGGTTAGGATTCGTATCTGGACCACGTTGCGACAATAAAGAAGACTCCTCTTATCTCTTTTGTATTTCAAAATTTTTCACAATCTCATAAGTTTGTCACAACTTGTACCATCTTTCTTTGAATGAAAATACAACTGTTTGATTTCTTGCATAGCCTTTTTGTAACCCTGCACTCCATGTTGCATCATGTTTATCCTTTAATTGATAACGCTTGATAAATGGACAAAATTGATGACAGGATTTCCTAGCTTTACTTTGAAAGATAGAACCTTGCAGTAACTTTGTTTCATGTTTAAACACCAAGAATGAACTCTTGGGGCCACTATCGATTTTGCCCTGGGACCCCATATCTGGAGAATCTGCTCAAAACCTCCTCAGTAAGTGGCTATAGACCTCTTGTACCTTCGAAGAGGGGACAATCTTAACATTTAAAGCCTCTAAAAATCTAGAGCAAGATTGATGAACCTTAGGCAAAAGACCATCTCACCAAATCCGAAGAAAACCCAAAACTAGTCATTGATTAGGCCTTTAAAGTCATCACCTTTGCATCAAGTAGGTAGGCATTTACATCTCCATGCATTCTGCAGCATTTGACATCTTACAGGTATCAGCTCTCATATGTAGAAGTTAAATTTATAAGGAACCTAAACTACCATTTTTTGATTTCAAAAAACCCAAAAAGACTTCAAGTAAGTACCTTTGACCTTATGTGCTCATTGAAAATCACCCAAGAAGGGTATCTAAACTCATTGACATGATACTAAACAACTCTCCACTTTTCAGCCGGCACATAAATCCATCACCTCATCTAAACAAAATGGTGTCTATTTATCTTTGCCCTATTCCTAATACTTGGCAACAACCAAAGAGGGCCAACTGTAGACATTTCATTTTGTCCGAACCAGTTTTTCGCATCCTAAGAGTTAGGTAACAGATGATAAAATTAAAAAATAAAAATAAAAGCTGGGGAACAACTACAGGGCACCATGTCACCAGGCACTATTAGGCAACACGATGCTAGGTGAAAAAATTTTTTTGGGAAGGTCTAAAACGCTTATGGGCCGTATTAAATAAAATGTAAAAATAAGGCATTAAAGGCCATTTTTCATGGTGTCACCGAGGTTATTCAAATGAATACACAAATCAATTTCCCATTGTTTTTTACCAAGTTGAGGTAAATCGGGAAGCCACAGGTATGTATGAGTTATATTGAGCCACAAGTATTGATACGATGCCTTTACGGTGTGAAAAACTTGAATTTTCACATGTAGTATTGATATAATAGGGTTTGGTATCGATACCTAGCATGTTTGTATCCATACAGACTTTGGCAGTAGTTAACGTTGTGATTTTTGGCAAAATGTATCGATACACAAGCATGAGTATCGATAAAACCCATGGAGTATCGATACTGACCTCTAAGTCTTGAGACTAGAAACATTTTTTGCTTTTAGTATCGATACATAATTCATTGTATCGATAATCAGGAGTAAAAAGTACCTGGTGTATCGATGCAAAATTTTGTATCGATACAACATGTTTTGTATCGATACACTAAGGCATTTTTGCCTAGTTTGAGCCATTTTTTAGCCTTCAAAAATCTTATTTAAAAATGTTTTTTCACCAAGGAACTATCATAAAACATTGTAAACCTCAACTATGGGTTCATTAACAGATTCTAACAAATTTTTGGAGTTCAAACAATTAATGACAAAGGTCATTTTCATAAGATATATGGGTGTAAGAGGGTGTGGTAGGCATATCTCTAATTGCAAGCTTTCATAGCTTTTCAGCCTTCTTGCTTAGCATGACAGAACCAATAAGAAGAAAGTCAACTAAGCATGGCAGCTGGAGGTGTACCCTAGTGCAGAAGAAAAAAATAAAAAATGCCCTTTGCATTGTCTTCTAAAAGAAGCGGCTGAAGAAAAAAGAGAACAACTAACTATCTTAGAAAAAAACTCTCTCAGCTATCAAAGAAGCTCTCCAGCAATCCCAAAAAAACTTATCATCCATCCCCACAAATCCTCCAGCCACTTTAGCCTATAAAACTCACCAAAACACTATTTCATTACCTTTCACCCTTAACCAACCTCCATTCCCGTAACTCCCTAAAACTACTACTAGAACACCTTCAAAAACTCAACCTTTCACATATTTTCATCCTCAAAAAACCCCATCAGCAACCACATTACCAGAAAGCTCTTTTCTTTCACCCTTTTCTTTTTAAACAATAGCAGAAAAAGGGAAGGGACTGAGCTTAAAGTTATTACTTAAAAAAAAAAGGAAAGTTCAAGCTTTTGCTGGTATATTTTTTACCTTGTTCTATGTGTTTTCTATTTTGTCTATCCATTTCATTTTAGTGAGCCCTTCATGTTGCCTTGACCCTTCTAATACTCTCATGCCTCTTTGTTGCCTTGGTTGTGGTAGTCCGAGGATCCTGATGACCTCCTTGACACATTAATGTTGTTGGATATATAAACTCACCATACTTCATTTTCATCATCATACAGCCTCTATTCATGCATCTTTTGCCATGTCCCTTCCAGATTCACATATTCATTTCATATTTAAATGGTCATCTTAATGAGTCTTAGTATGTTCAAATATTTTCCTTGTGTTTTAAAGAGGCTCATGAAGTAAAAATGTTGTCTTGACAACTTCAACATCGATTCCTTTGTATAAACATGTTTATACCATCTCCACGCACCCTATTTGTCATCTTCTTGCATCTATGTCACCCATTTTCTTGTCAAAATATCATCTTTACATGTTTGCATGTTTAATCCATGTTTATCTTTGTATGTGCTGTATTTTATTTATGATATCTCCATTAAAATGCTTGTTTGTCTTTTACAAACTAATTTTTAGAAAAACCCCTAAGTTAAGTTCATGCTAGCTCCAATAGATGAAGAATAGCATGGACTTAATGCTTTCATTAAATTGGTCTCCTAATCTTGAGGGTAAATCAACATTTCAGCTCTGGATTTCAAGGTGAAATATGTTTATTTTTCAAAAAAAAAATCATTTTAGTATTAAACCTTGATCTTGAGTCTCATGTTCATTTTGGTGACATGGTTAATGGGTTATTCCATCATCCCAAACTACTTTAAGATTATGGAATGAACTTGTGTAGCCCGTGTTACTTTTTGTCATGGACGTTCAGACGTCTTAGACCGGACCCCATCTTCAAAAAATCAAAATATTGAATAATCCCATTATTTTTGCTTTGGCAATAGTGTAGTTTGAACTTGAAAAATCATTTTTGAACCATAAAATATTTCCTTTGATTTTTATAATATTTTTCCTTTAAAGAGCATTGATTTACCTTTCTAACGGTGCCTTATCTGCCTTTGGATCATCCCAGACGAGGGAGTCATGATTTTTCAAACCTATGCTATCTAAAACCTTTAGAACCAGCTTGTAACATTCTGTTTTGGGCCATTACAGCCCATCATTGACTTTTACAAAATTTCCAAATATTTTTCCCAAAAAGTTCATAAAATTGTATCTTTGAAAAGGTATTATCCACAATCTAATGATCCTAAATAAGCTTAGAATGATTTTTTGAAATCCATCATGCCCTTTTAATTTTACATGCTGCTAGAGCTAAGATGAACCCAAATTCAAAAATTAATTTTGCCTAGAAATTGATTTTCTAGAATTTTTGGAATGTTTTTGTATTAAACCTTGCCGAGTTAACTTTCCAACAGTACCTCATTTACCCTCTGAAACCTTCGGATGGACCTAAACAAAATCCAAAAATGGAGACAACATGATGCTATCCGCCCTTTTTAACCTAATTTTTGAATCTCTTTTTATCAAGACTTTTGGATGTCTTGAAACGCACTCGTTTAGTTTCCCTCACAACACCAACCCCTTTTGACTTGGATCAAGGTTAAAATACAAAAAAAAAAAAAGATTTCATAGTAAAATTTTTGCTAGTGGACATACTCTAACTCCACTACTCAAAGGGGATACTCCAACCTCATTTTTTAATCAAAGTTTAAAATTTTTCCTTGTCCTTAAATGTTTTCCTAACTTTGGGGATACTCCAATCCTACTACTCCGAGGGGATACCCTAACCCTATTTGTTAAAAAAATAATAAATTTCTTTTATTCTTAACCATTTTCATAACTTTCTTTTAGGGGACATTCCAACCTTATTTCTCCAAGAGGATACTCCAACCCTGTTTTTACCTCGAAAACTTAAAATTTTTTTCTTCCAGATGCCTTAAACTATTTTGATAAAAATTATCTTTTTTTTTCAAATTACCATCGAATCCAGACCGATCTCTAAGATTATCATCCCGGTTATTCTTCAATAATCAAAGGCAATTATGAGATACATTTCGATCGCCCCTCTCTTTTGATGTTCTTTTGTTTGTGTTTGCTTGTTTATAATATCATTATATTTCTCAATTTTTCACCTTACTAACTTATCTCCTTTTGTAATGTTATTGTGCATTCATGTTTAAAATTAGTTTTCTAAAAAAATTTATGAGGCAATGTTTTAAGTTGGTATCTCTCCAGTGCGTAATATGAAATATCAAATTTTTAAAATCCAATCCGAACATCATTTTTATAGAAAAAAGTCCCTATGTTCCTTACATCTCTGAAGCACATAGGTGATCTAATTTTTCTTAATAAAAAACCCAGATTCACATTTTTGAAAACTTATGCATTAAAAAGGGTTATATCTAAATAGAGACCAAATGGAACTGATTTAACTGAGACCAAAGTGAAATATAGTTAGCAGGTACCAATTTCGGGTGGGAATGCTAGTATTTCCTTGCGCGTAACCAACTCCCGAGCCCAACCAACAAATCTTTGGACTTTATAGACCTTAAATCAGTGTTTCAAGTTTCATAACTCATGATGTTGTTTTCAATAGGCGTCTGATCTTGCCTAGCCTAAAATGATCAGTGGCGACTCTAACTTTATGGCCACTTTGTGGTAGCCATCCGAGTCTGGTTGGATAAGTTGCTCGTCTGACGGTCCCTACCCCTTCATATTATCATGCCTAATCCAAATCCAAATCAAGGGGTAGCCTAAATGCTCGACCATAACCAACCACTATATATTTTTAAGTTGAGTGCGCTATGCCTTTTGGATTGTCTAAAGTTTTAAAAGTCAGGCACGTGGCAACAATCGAGGGTCTGCATGGGAGAAAAGATGAACATTGCTTAGGAACATTATTATCCTTAGTGAATCTAGGCAATTAGAGTTTGGGACATTAATTAAAAGCATGAATAAGTGCTTTGGAGAGAATAGTTAGAGGAATGGTGTTGCAATGTACCCCAGGGTAGATCCTGGCAGATCTATGGGTACGTACACTTAAAATATTTTCCTGACTTAGAAATGTTTTCTTGATCTTTTCTTTCACGATGTGATGAGAATGAAAATGTACAGATTCTCAATTTATGGTACAGTGAAGGAGACCATAAGATGAATCATTCATCTTATTGGTCTCGGATGACCATCATGAAATGGCTAACGCTTGGAGTCGCCACCGATTATTTCAGGCTAGGCATGATCAGATGCCTATTAAAACCTATGTTTTGAGTTATGAAACCCAAAACATTGATCTCGTGGTCTACGTAATACAAAGATCTTTCGTTTGGGTTTGTGAGTTAGTTACACACGATGAGATATGAACCTTCTCGCAACACCCGAAATCGATACCTTACTAGCTATGTCTTACCTCAGTTTCGATTCTTTCAATCTTAACTCGATATTATTTTGATATAACCTTTTTTAATGCATGAATCTTATAGAAATACAAATCTGGGTTTTGATGAAAAAGATTTAATCTTATATATGCTTCGGAGAGATGGGGAATATAGAGATTTTCAATAAAAATGACCTCCAGATTTTACTTTGAAAAATGAAATATTCCATTTTAAGCACTAGAGAGATACCTACGTAGAATATTATCCTTAGTTTTATTTAAAATGATTTGGAAAATATGAATGCAAATAATCATCACAAAGAAATCACTTTAGTAAGAAAACAAATGAAATAATATAACATGGATCATTCAATGCAATGATAAAGAAAAAGAATGGACTTTTGGAATTTCTCTCATAATTGGCATCAATTATCTAGAAATAATCGAATCATAATTTTTGAGATGTATTTGAGTTTCTTGATTGAATGAGATTTGTTTGACACATTCATGGAAGTCCGAGAAGGAGGAAAAAATTAATTGTAGTTGAAAGACATGGCTGGAGTATCCCTTCGGAAAGGTGGGGTTAGAGTATCCCCGTGGATGACAAATAATTTTGACAAAGTAGGATTTCTAAATCTTGACAATTTTGAAAAGTCAGGTTAGAGTATCCTTTTGGAAGGTCAGGGTTGGAGTATCCCTGTGGATGACAAATCATTTTGATAAAGGAAGATTTTTCAATCTCGATAATTTTGAAAAGTGGGGCTGGAGTATCCCCTCAGAAGGTCTGGTTTGGAGTATCCCTAAAAGTGACACGCCTGACACTTTTTAGTGAAGTCGAGTTGGAAAACTTAAGTTGACAAAACTTTATGTTTAGGAAATGTGTGAACATTTTGACAACTTTTGGCAAAAGAAATTATTGTTAATGAGGATGGTAAAGATGTAAAATATGTTTATGCCTGGATACAAGCCTATGGGAGGTCAAAGCACGTTCTCAAGTTTGATCAGGGTTATACGGAGACATTCAAATGTCTTGAGACAAAATTCGGGAAAACAACTCAATTTTGACCATAACCAAAAATAGGAGATAGCATCGCGTTATCCTGCTTCTCAAATTTATTGTAAATTGGTTTGAAGGCTTTAGAGGGTGGACAAGACACCATTAGAATGGTAATTCGATGAGGGTCAACCTAAAAATATTCCCAATATCTCAAAAAGTCACTTTTCGGGAGAATAAATTCTCAAGCTTGGATTAATTTCGCTACTGGCAGAGCACACGAAGGACAAGGTATGTCAAAATTTGAAAAATCATTCCGGACTCATTTGGTATCAAAAAATTACAAAAAATACCTTTCTAGAAACATTAGGAAAAATGCTGGATAGATTTGGAAAAACCATTTAGTGGGCTTAAAGGGCTCAACCAGAATGCACTTTGTTTCCTCTAGGGGTTTTAGATAGTCTAGGTTTGAAAAATCATAACGCTTTCATCCGGACTAATCCTAGGATTAACAAGACCTCGTTTTAAAGGTATTTTGATAGATTTTTAGAGAAAAATATTATAAAATTCATGAAAAATCATTTGAGAGTTTAAAGTGATTTTTTAATTTGTAACAGTGTTGCTGCCAGCAGGGGATAAAGTAAAGCAGAGGATATTTCTTATTTTCTTTATGTTTACAGGTCCAAACTCGAATCATCGACATTCGAACATCCATGACTGAAGGGAAAGAGTGGCATAAGTGTCACAAACCTATTTGTATAGCGTCGAAGTATTTTAGCATGATGAAACAGCCCATTGATCATACCGCTTAAGGTTTCGACTCAAAAACAAGGCATGAACATATCAAGAACAAGTGCAAGGCCATTTTCGTTGCAAAATTAAAAGATTTGAGCTCGTTTAACCAGGAATTTAGATTTAGAAAACTTAATTTTCCCTAAGATATTTTGCTAACTTTAAGGAAATTGTTAAGTTCATGCTAATCCTCATTGGTTGAGGCTAACATGCTTGGCTTAGGGAGGTTTTGATAATCAGTTTTTGATATCCAGCAAACAAGCATTTAGACAAGGAGAAGACAATGAACATACAAAGGAATGGCACAAAACATGAATGGGAATGCTAAGCTTACCAATGGCCTAGACAAAGAAAATGTTATTCATTTTGACAAAAAAAATGTTATGGAAGCTGAAATGACAATGATTCATGACAAGATGCAAGCTAATGTATAAATATGCTTGAAATATGTTAGCCTAATGATTCATACATGGATTAATCATAACAATATGCATGGATATGACATAAAATGTATGAGCAAGAACTATCAAAATAATGAGGACAAAATAAGGCATTTTGCACATCAAAGGGGCATTAAGGCATCCAAATCCTAAACTACCACAACCAAAGGCTACAATAATGCATGAGAATCCTAAGAGGGTGATGAAAACATGGAGAGCTCACTAAAATGATGAAGATGCTAGAAAACAGAAAATGAAAGTGATAAAGTAAGAAGTTATACCAGCAAAACTTCAATTTTGGCCAAATAGTTAGAGCAGTAGAGATGGCTTGAACTTCTTTCTTTTCCTTGTTAATAGGCAAGAAAAAAAGAGAAACATGAGGTTTTGGTTTTGATATGGATGAGGGTGATTTTTAGAATGTATAATTATTTGGGGCTATTTTTGGGTGGTGAGTGAAGAACTACAGGATTCTTGTTTTTTTGGTGTAGGAATGTGTTTTGGAAGCTGAAATCTAACCTTTTTTAGCTGAGATAGAAGTAGTCTATTTATACTAGCAGTTTGGAACCAATTTGGAGGTGTTTTTAGTCATTTCTTAATAAGGAAAAAGTGACATCAGCATGGTGGCTATAGAGTGGCTGTAGGGAGCAACTTGCTGCCAATGTGATGGACATAGGGTGGCTGGCTTAAATGCTTAAATGATTTTCTAGCAAATAGGGTGGCTGATGGTGATATTGGTCAACTAACTAGGGAGGAATAGGGTGATCATGTGACTTGACCCCTTTGATTTATTTTAGGCTTCAAAAAAATTTTTTTGATTAATATAAAAGTCCAAATTCATAATTTGATATAGGTTTTGATCTTTCTTGATGCAAAAAAAAAAGTTAAAATTGAGTTTTGGATCAATGGTGGATGAATCAAAAATACCTGGATCGTGGAAAATGGCCTGTATGTATCGATACAGTGCAGAACGTATTGATACATTTAGTCCAAAAACCTTGAGTGCATCGATATTATGAACCATTGTATCGATACATGTTGATATGTATCGATACATTTCTTTACAGAATGCATGTTTTGGTCTTGGCATGGCCTAGAATCGATACATGAGCTATTGTACCAATACATTTACATGTTGTATCGATACAAATGGGGACATTTCAAATTTTTGGCACGTTGGAGCATTGTATCAATACATAAGAACCATGTATCAATATATTTGAGAAAAATTATGAATTTTCTCATATATTTTATCCTCGAACACCTTAAACTATGTCTTTTGATGCCACATTTTTGCATTTACCTTTGATATGATTCATGGGCCTTCTTGTCCTCCTCAAAATACTTTTTCACTGAGTGATGTTGTTGCCTGACGATCATCTCCACCTCTTGCGTTCGTGCTCCAGATTGCTAAAAAATTAGCCTGGATAAAATAAGATATCTACAGCTGCCCCTTTTTGACTGTTGCTGAGAATCAGAAACAGGGCAAAGACAAATAGACACTATTTTATCTAGGGTGGAATGATGCTCCCTAAACCTTAGATAGGTGCAAAGTATCATGGATTTTTTTATATGGGTGCCGCCAACTTGTGCAGACTTTGACTTAAACTTGGGTGCCACCAACTCGTGTGGGCTTTAACTCAGGTGTCGCTAGCTTATGCGGGCTTTGACTTAGACTTAGTGCCACCAGCTTGTGTGGGCTTTGAAAAGGGTGCTACTAACTTGTGGGCTTTAAAGGGGTGCCACTGACTTGTGGGCTTTAAAAAGGCTACCACTGACTTATGGGCTTTAAAAAGGGTGCCACTAACTTGTAGGCTTTGAAAAAGATACCACTGGCTTGTGGCTTTGAAAAGGGTGCCACTGACTAGTGGGCTTTGAAGAGGTGCCACTGACTAATGGGCTTTAAAGGGGTGCCACTAACTTGTCTGACCTATGGGCTTTTAAAAGGGTGCCACCGACTTGTGGGCTTTGAAGGGTGCCATTAACTTTGGGCTTTTGTAAAGGTGCCACTGACTTGTGGGCTTTTAAAAAGGTGCCACTGACTTGTAGGCTTTAAAGGGTGCCACTGACTTGTGGGCTTTTGTAAAAGTGCCACTGACTTATGGGCTTTAAAGGGGTGCCACTAACTTGTGGGCTTTATAAAAGTGCACTAACTTGTGGGCTTTTGTAAAGGTGCCACTAACTTGTGGGCTTTGAAGTGGTGCCACTAACTTATGGGCTTTAAAGGGCGACATTGACTTGTGGGCTTTGAAAATCTGCCATTGACTTGTGGGCTTTGAAGAGGTGCCATTGACTTGTGGGCTTTAAAAAGGGTGCTGACAACATTTTTTGATAAAACTTCTAATACAAGTTTTTCTTAACAAAAGTTTATGACAAAAGTTTTTGATGAAAGGGTTTTGACACTAGTTCTTGACAAAATGCTTGACAAAGCTTCTGACGAATGTTCTTGACAAAAGTTTTCGACGATTGTTTCTAGACAATAATTTCTTGACACTGGCCCTTTGACAGTAGTTTCTTGATAAAAAAGGTTTTAACATGAGGTGATGAGGAGAAAAGAACCTTACCTAATTGACACTTGGTTTGCGAAGCTCAGAGTACTTACCAGGAATTCCTTGGAGGTTTAATAAACCTAGCTTGGAGTGATGGTGTAAAAATAATGATGTATGATGGTAATGTGAATGCATGATATGGAATGCTATCATGATTGCATGATGTGAAGTCTAATACGGAAGATAGCCGTAGTTTTTCTTGTATATCGTTTAGACTCTCATAGAGATGGCAATTCATCTTTGTTGCAACTATGGACTTGAATTTTACCAATCCTGCAAGGATTATAGGTTTTCTCGACTTCACTGGGGATAGACAAAAAATCTATTTTCAGGAATTTGGATTATTGCATTTTTTTATTCGGGAGGCTTAATCGTTTTCCTAACAAATAGAAGGCATTGTCAACAATTTGGAGACTATGTGACTAACTAGGTTGATGTCTCTAGTTTTGATAGGATTCTGATTGAATGCATGGGTTAATTTTTGGTAGCCTAAAATGGTTTTTCTTGAGGTGTGGCTTATGAAAGCAAGAAATAGTTTGGTGTATGGTCATGCCGAGCGGGTGTTTGGACGCAAAAAGTGCATGGTCTTGACAATTAAGGCGTAAGCTGAGTTCTCTATGCTTTTTTTTTCCTTTCGATGTAATATCAAGATGTCCTAATACATATTTCAGTTGATTATCAAACATTATCAGTTAAATGATAAGTGCAATGTGAATTGTATAGGGGTTAAAAGAAAATATTTATTCATGACAATAAAGAGACAGAACTCGGTATTTTTTTTGACAAACAAGTGATAAGGTAGCTAGAAGGATGGTCTTTTGGGTGAAAAATGCCACTGACAATCATGACATGGATGTTCTTTAGGTGCTTTTCAAGATCTTTTTCGAACAATGAATGTGCCTAGCATAAGCTGATCTTCGAAAGATCCCTAGGATTGCTTTGTATTATCCCATAGGTGCCCTCGATTCATGCCCCATCAAAATTGATCTTCTCAAGTCGCCTTTATGGTTTTTAACCGTAGTTGCGTTGGTTGCCCAGATGCCGTTTTCGGATTTTCATCTAGACCCTTTTTTGGTTTCTTCCTTTTTTGTTTTATTTTTGTTTTCTCGTTTTTGTGTATTTTGTGTTTTGTTTTTTTTTTTTAAGGATGCCTTTTCAAGATTTTGCCCTCTATGTGTAATATTTCTTGATGGAATCTGAGTTGACTAGGTTGGGCAAGACATTGTCGTTCATTTCTAACAAGATTAGGGCCTCTCCAGAGAAGGCTTGCTTCATGACATACGGTCTTTCCTAATTAGGGGTCCACTTGCCCCGTGCATCTTTGTGAAATAGGAGGATCTTATTCAATACCAATTCGCCTGGGTAAAATTGTCGTGGGCTTAGATTATACCTCTGGAGATGGCCTTCATGCATTTTTCCTTGATGAGGTTGAGCTGGTCGTATCTGTTCTTGACCCGTTCAGCTTCTTCAAGTTTGGTTTCCATCAAGACTCTGAGAGAAGGGATCTTAACTTCAATATGCAATACAGCTTCCATCCCATAGATAAGAGAAAACGAGGTAGCGCCCTTAGAAATGGGAACTAAGGTCTGATAGGCATGAAGTGCAAAGAATAGCTTTCCATGCCAGTATTTGTGAGTCTCGACCATTCTCTCAACTATTCTTTTAATGTTTTTCTTGGCTGCCTTGACTGCCCCATTCATCTTTGGGCGATAAGAGACATAATTATGATGCTAGATTTTGAACTGTGAGTAGACTGCTTGCATCATTTTATTTTTAAGTTGCTTGTATTATCTGTGATGATTTGGTTTGGGAGGAGATATCTACAGATGATGTCCCACTTGAAAAACTTATAGGGTCGATTTAGTGATATTAGCATATGAGGCAGCCTCTACCCATTTGGTGAAATAGTTGATTACTACCAAGATAAAATGATGCCCATTGAAAGCTTTAGGGGTGATTGGCCCGATCACGTCCTTGCCCCACATGAAGAAGGGCTATAGGGTCATCATGACATGAAGTGGTGCTGGAAGGACATTGATCTTGTCCACATAGATTTGACACTTATGGCATTTTCGGGCATAATTGATGTAGTCTCTTTCAAGGGTTAACCAGTAATAACCCGCTCTCATGATTTGCTTGGCCATTCAATGTCCATTAGCATATGTGCCACAAATCCCTTCATGAACTTCATCTAGGATCTTTTTGGCTTTAGAAGTGTCGACGCATCTGAGCAATACTTGATCATGACTCCTTTTGTATAAGATTTTTCCATCGAGAATAAATCCTATAGCCAGCCTTCTAATAGTTTTGTTATTAGTCTTGGTTGCATGTTTGGCATATTGTTGATCCTTGATGTAATGAAGGATGTCATAGACCATAGTAGGCCATCCTTCTCTTTTTCAACACTATGATAATGAACTAGAGTTATGTAGATGCTCATTTGGATGGGAACAACATTCGACTCTTGGTTGACTTTAAACATGGATGACAAGGTAGCCAAAGCATTAGCTATTTGGTTCTCTTCTCGAGGTATGTGTTAAAAACTAATATCATCATATTCTTTCTTGAGCTCTGCTATCAGCTTACCACACTGCATCAGCTTGGCATCATGAGTTTGCTATTCCCTTTTCAATTGCTAGATAACTAAGGTCGAATCACTGAACACTTGTAATATCTTGACATTCCTCTCAATGGCTGCTTGAAGTCCCATGACGCAAGCTTCATATTCTATGATATTATTCATGCAGTTGAAATTGAGGCTTGCTGTAAATGGATAAAGACTCCCGTCAGGTGACATCAATATTACCCAAATTTAATGTCCTAAAGCGGTTGATTCTCCATCAAAATACATCTTCCAAGATTGATCTTTGTTGGAAGCATCTTTGTCTTTAGAAATGCACATTAGATCTTTACCTGGAAAGTCAAATTTTAAGGGTTCATAGTCATCTGCCACTCGACTTGCTAAAAGGTCAGCTATCGCACTGCCCTTGATGGCCTTTTGACTAACATAGGCAATGTCGTATTCAAAAAGTAGGACTTGCCATCTAGCTAGCCTTCCTTATAGTGCAGGGGCTTTGCATAGATACTTGATAGGATCAAGCCTTGCAATCAACCATGTGGTATGATACAGCATGTACTGCCTGAGTCTCTTAGCTGTCCACACTAAAGCACAGCATAACTTCTCGATTGTAGAGTAATTGCACTCGCATTTCATGAACTTTTTGCTTAAGTAGTAGATTGCTTCTTCCTTCTTTCCTGACTCATCATGCTGCCCTAATACACAACCCATAAACTTGTCACAGACTGCCAAGTAAAGGATTAAAAGTTGATCAAGCACCGATGCTACCAACACTGACAGGCTCGACGAATAATGTTTGACTTTATCAAAGGCTTCTGGACATGCCTTATTCCACTATCTTGGATTTTGTTTACGAAAGAATGAAAAGATAGGGTCGCATTTGTTAGTGAGCTGGGACATGAATCTAGTAATGTAGTTCAGTGTCCCCAAAAAGCTTCTCACTTCTTTTTGGGTTTTAGATGGTGGCATATCTTGAATGCTTTGACTTTGTCTAGGTCTACTTCAATCCTTTTTTTCGCTGACTATAAAGCCTAAAAGCTTACCTGAAGTGACTCTAAAGGTACACTTGGCAGGATTCAATTTGAGTTAAAATTTTCATAGCCGTTCAAAAGGTTTTTGAAGGTCTGTGACATGCTCATCCTCTTTCATTGACTTGGCAATCATGTCATCAACGTAGACCTTAATTTCTTTGTGCATCATATCATGGAATAGGGCTACCATTGCCTATTGATAGGTTACCCCAGCATTTTTGAGTCTGAAAGGCATGACATTATAGTAAAATGTCCACTACATGGTTACAAAAGTTGTTTTCTCCATGTCTTCAGGCACTATCTTGATATGGTTGTAGCCTAAGAATCCACCTATGAAGGAAAACGGAGAATCCTTGGTCGTGTTATCTACCAAAAAGTTGATATGGGGTAGCAGGAAGTTATCCTTGGGCCTAGCTCAATTCAAATCCTAATAATCAACACATATTCAGACTTTGCCATCTTTTTTTTAGGACTGGGACTATATTGGCAACCCATTCTAGATATTTGGCTGCTCCAAAAAACCCTACATCAAACTCCTTCTTGACTTGTTCTTTAATTTTGAGGAGCATTTTTGGCTTCATCCTCCTTAACTTTTTCCGAATTGGTTTGCATCCAGGCTTGATGGGAAACTTATGGACCACTATATCAGTGTCTAGTCTTGGCATGGCTTGATATGACCGAGCGAGTACATCTCGATATTCCTAGAGTAAGTCTATTAGCTTGGTCTTAGTCATTGATTTTATTGAGGTTTCGATTTTAACCTCATTTCAATCCTTCTGAGTACCTAGATTTATTACTTTCGTTGGGTCTTCATGAGGCATGATCTGCTTCTCGTCTTGCTTGACTAATTGTAAGAGGTCTGGTGGTACTGAGCTTTTTTTGAAATCCTCTTTAGTATTAGCTTCACTAGCACAATTGATTGTTCAAAATCGATCTTCAAAGACCCATCAAACACATCCATGTCACTATCGTCAGGACACCTGAAAGGGTAAAAAAATAAACATTGCAAAAGGCACACACATAACCAAGGGATTTGGATGAAGGCAAAAGAGTAATGGAGACAAAAATGTTGAAAAGTGATACACAATGTGGAATAATATATCCAAAAGTCATTTCATTGATAATGTTTGATAAAAACATGCCCCTTACGTAGGACAACTATCTACCTTAGGGTGAGGGCATGTAGGTTTTCATTTCTTGATGTTACATGAAAGGGACAGGAAAAGTGCAGGGGCTTCTGTCATGAACCTGTCATCAAAATCAGGTCTTAGTGGAAGGACACGAATTTTATGCTCGGTATCTTGGAGATAGAGGTTGTTAAGTGCCCTGTTTAGGATGACCAAGATATCTTTAGCCTTTTGCTCTTCTGATTGGCTTGGATCAATTCATCTTCTCGAATGAAATATCTCATCGAGAGACGGGAACATTGTTAGCTTTAACTCCCCCTCTCAACCCAATGATCGTGTCATCTCTTGTTGTAGATCATCTTTTCTTACTACTTTCTTGAGTGCGCATTGGCCTTGATATCTTAAGCCTCTTTTGTTCGCTTCAGTGGTGACCTGTAGAGCTCGGGCCATCCCTTGCAGATTCTTACCAAGCACTTTTCCAGCACGAGAACCTTTACCAACGGTCATTTTTAAACCTAAATGGGTACTTTTTGATAGTGGTTCAACTATTAGCAATCTTTCTCCCATAAATGTTGCATTAACAAACTCAAAAGATTGGAAGGATAACTCCAGTACATCTTCATTAGGTTATATTCACATATCCTCAGTGAAAGCAGTGGCGATCATTTCTTCTTCAGCTCTAATGGTGACTACTTTGTCATCCATCACAAACCTTTTGATGGAGAAAGGATGGGACAGCTTTGGTGGAGTGTATCCATGGCCTTCATAATAGGTAGTTGTAAGAAGGATTAATATCCATAACTTGGAAGTTAACTTTATATGTACATGGGCCTATCTGAAGCTAAATTGTGATATTTCCAACTACTCCACGACATGTACCAGCAAAAGGTCAAACTATGGTGCGGCTACTCTTAATGTTGACTGATCGACAGGGAGTTTGCTTAATATAATCATAGGCATAACGTTAAAGGCTGACCCATTATCTATGAGTACTTTAGGCAAAATACATCCCTTGCAATGGGTAGTGATATGCAAAGCTTTATAACTGCCCCTGTCTCTGAGTGGGATCTCATCATCAGTGAAGGAGATATAATTATTAGCCATGATGTTGTTCACTAGCCAATCCAACTTGTCCATGGGGACGTCTGAGGGCATATATGCTTCATTTAGCACCTTCAGTAATGCATTTTGGTGAACCTCTAAATTAAGAAGCAGAGATAGCATAGAAATCTTTACAGGTTGTTTGCTTAACTGATCTACAATGTAGTATTCACTATGCTTAATGAACTTTAGAAACTCTATGGCTTCTCTTTCACTTACTGCTTCCTTGACTTTGTCAGGCTTGAAATTCTTTGCTTAGGCCTGAGTGGTATTGGTGCATGGAGATGTATCAACCTTCTATTTTTCTTAAGCTGGGGGAGCATAACACCTACCGCTATGGGTTAGGTGACTAACTCTTGACAGTTCCATTGCAGCAGTTAGAGGAGTTAGTTCTCTGATCATTACTACCTGATTCTCGTATTTCCATAGGATAGCTTTGTTGCTCTTATACGGGAATGGTTAAAGTACTTTCATAACTAACTTTGGTGTAAGTGTCGAAGAACTGACCTTAGGACTTGACTTGCTATAAAGAATGAAGGGTCAGTTTCTCCCGTAAGGTGGCTGCATGGTTTCATCTCCTATCATATTGATAAATTCAGCAGTAGGTATGATCTCATGATAAAATTCTATCTGGCCTTCATTCATCATTCTTTAAACCATGGACCTAAACTCCTTGCATGCTTGTAGGGTATGACCTATAACTGTGTGGAAGTCGTAAAAGTTGTCAGGATTATCTTTCAATTTTTCTGTTGCGTTGAGCAACCTGACCTAAATCAATGCTTGCCAGACCAAGAACATTTGCATCCTTACGTCCTCTATGCTTGCTTTTACTTCATATTTATTCTTAATGTCGATCATATTTGTAGCTGGCTCAGTGTGGTTTGGTAAAGGATTAGCGACAACATTTGGTCCTTGGTTCATCCTGAACTGCAAGACTTTTGAGTTAATTAGATTTTGCACATTTCATTTGAAAGATATGTAGTTCTTAATGTCATGCCGTGCTGCCCCAACATGGTATTCACAGTAGGCATTAGGGTTGTACCATTGAGAGTATGATGGCTTTTTTTCTAGGACATAGATTGGGGCCACTAAATGCTTTTGGAGCAAGGTCTGGTAGAGCTCCCTATAGGTCATAGGGATAGGATCAAAATGTTATCTTTGTTGATTTGCACCTCAATTGCTATGTGCATTATGGGTTACTCGATTGGTACTTTGGTGAACTTGTGGAGGGTAGCTTTGTGGTGTGTTGGATGGGATTATAAAGGATGGGTTGTAGGTTATGCCATTAATTGGTTAAGGGGGTATGCTGATAGGGTGAGAATGCAGCATGCTTGGGTAGTGACGGTCGGGTATTTGACGCTATTTTGGCTGAGATGAGCTAGCATAACTTATGGCATTGGCCTCTCCTTCCTTTTTTTTACTGGCAATAGACTTCTTACTTGATCCAGATTTTCCCCGGCTGATATTCTACCACTCTTAATGGCTGCATCAATCATTTCTCCAAAGAGGACTAGGTATGCGAATTTCTTGGTGGCATTCCTACAAGCTTCTCATAATAAGGAGCACGTAAGGTGTGAATAAAAGTGACTGTCATCTGTTTTTCTATAAAGGAAGGCTAGACTAAGGCTGCTTTTTCTCTCCACTTTTGGGTGTATTGTTTGAAACTTTCAGTGGATCTTTTCTCAAAATTCATCAGGGAAAGTCGATCTGGTGCCCAATCTAACATTTGATGGTATTGATTTAGAAAGGCCTTAGCCAAGTCAGTCCATGATTGGATTTTGACATTGTCTAACTCGATATACCACCGAGCTGCTGCCTCAGTGAGGCTATGCTCGAAGCAATGGATGAGGAGCTTTTCATCTTTCGTAGGTACATTCAGACATGGACAGAAGGGTTGGTGGTTCCATTAAACTTCTTAAACTCTAAGACTTTGAACTTTAGGGGAATAACAAGGTCGGACACCAAAGACAGTGATTGCGCATTAAGAGCTCTAAACTTGTCACTCCCCTCGATAGCTTGGAGGCATGTTTCTAGTAGCTGGAATTTGTTCGCATTTTTTGCAGTCATGGTGGACTTTTGACCTTCTGTTTTCTCTGGTTCCTCATGGTCAAAGGTTATCAGATCTATCGATGAGACTCCTATGTTCACTCATTGAGTACGGAATGAATTGACCTGTCGCAACGGGATTTAGGTAGATAACTGGTGGAGCCTGAGCAATAGGTATAGGAGTGGGTCGTTGTTGTTGTCTAGTTTCCCCTTGGGTAGGTTTTGGATTATTGGCAGGGGGACTTTCAACATTAGAAGGATCATTCCTTGTTTCAACAGCACTGGCTTGCCCTTTTTCTTTCATAGCGGCAGTCATAGTTCCATAAGTTTTGCGATTTGATTTTGCATTTTGTATTGCTGACGAAGCATCTAGTCTTGTGATTCCTTAACCATTAGCTCAAGTCGCTCAATATGAGCTTCATGATCACTATCCATGATTTGCTTACGATGTTGTGTGTTGTAGCGGTGCGTGATGTAAGGTTTCATGTTCCTAATTAATCTCTAAATCTTTTGCACTTTTATGGCCTAGTTCTTGTATTAGACTTTTTAAAATTGCATTTATTTATGAGCATTTATGATGCAATGATGAGTTAAGATAATGAATGATTAATGCAAGTGCAATGAAAAATGGTGAAATTAAATGTGCATATGCATTGGAGACAATTGATTCTTGGAATAGCTTCGTCAATAACATCATTCACAGAGTCACAAAAGGGTTTTTTTCTTTTACAACATGATTACATCTGAAAGTATCTAACATGATTCATTATGTAATCACACGATCAAAGAAACTCAAAAATCATTACTCACAATCTCTAACAGGTACGATGTCTCACTTTATAGTCTGAGCTGCTTCAATCATGTCACCTGCCTCTTGTTGAGCCATCTGAACTTGTTTAATAAGGTGCTGATGTTGTTCTTGGTAGTTCAGACATGCTTGGTCGATTGTCGCTTGCCAATCTAGTTCTCATCAACCCTTGTTAGTTCATTGATATGACCTTGATGATCCTGAAGAGACTGTTCTAACTCCTAGATTCTGTGAATTAGGGCTTCATTTTCAACCCTAGTGGCTCGCACATCTTGCATTTGGGCCTCCAGTCTTTGATTCCTTCATTGGTAGGTGGACGCAAGAACACGTGCCCTTGTGAATTTTTCTTTACTGGTTCTGACTTCCTCCTTTTGCTGATTCAGCTCACGATTAAGAGTGGCAACTTTCGCTTCCTATTCGACTGATGTCTTGCCTATATGTCGGGACTTGTTAGCTTTTCAGAGTGTCACATAATCCTTGGTTAGGCTCTCGAGGTCATCTTTGAAGCGATCCCTTTCTTTAACGACTCGATCCATTTCACCGCTACTAAGATAGATATCCATCTCTAGTTGGCCTTTTTCCTCCTTAAGTCAAGAGATTTCTATAGCAAAGGATGCCTTTTCTCGCTCGAACTCCCTCCTAAGTAGCTCGATCTTAGAAGGTGATTCCTGTATTAGGATTTGCAGTATCCCAGAGTTGGGTGGTAGCAACGGATCATTGATACGATGGAGTCTCCATTCTTCATATCCAGGCATGGTGGGGCTTCCTCTCAGTATCTTTCCATACAATGGATCTTCTTCCAAGCTTGGAAAGCTAACTGGACTTTCACTTTATAATTAGGCTCTCCATATTCAAAATCCCAATGTCCCAAGTCTTTGAAGAATAGGATGAATTGCTGGCACTAAAACTGACGCAATACTAATAGAGGAGCATAACTGGTATTTCCCCATAATCCTAGGAGCGGTACATACGTGTATCCTCTACATTTGTGCACAATCGATTGAGGGAACACCCATGGGGCTCTCCACGTGATTTCTTCCTCCTTGACATTTTGTAATTCCTCGACCCAATGCTTTTCGATCTTATCTTGATGGCATTCTTCCTCTAATGCTGTGGAAAGAGGACTAATCTTGAAGAAGAAATTTTGCCCGACTCTCCCTTTCCTAACAGAGAGATGACCTAGGAGCCATATCTGGAGCAATAGGGCACACCCGATAAACCTTCATGTTCCCGTTCTTTTACAAAAGCTGAGGGCGTAGATGGTTTCGACAATGATGGCAGAAGCAGGGTTGATGTTTCAACATAAGCGAGAAAAGAAATCTGTGACTGTCGCCTCTATGAAACCCAAAGTCTTCAGGAATATAACGAGCCCATAAATTGCTAGAGCATAAACATCTTAAGCTTTCTTTTGATCAGAAAGATTTACCAAGCCCTCTTTCAAACTGGCCCAAGAAATGCATTCTCTACTCCCTTTTACTTGACGTGACTATCAACCCATGCTTTTGTGGCTCCAAGAATTTGCCTCAACCTTTTCTTGAATGGAGGAGGCGTTAGCGCTTCACAGTAAATCCGGTTTGACTTGACCCTTTCTATGTTGAGCATAGCTGTGCACTCATCAATGGTAGGGACTAAATCTTGGTGGTTAAATGTGAAACATCGGTAGGTCAGATTCCAGAACTGTGTCACTGCTCGCAACAAGCTATCATCCAACTGAACTTGAAGTAAGAGAGCTATATCCCCGTACTTTTTATTGAAGGCTTTTTTCTTGTTGTTATCCTAACTGTCCTAAATGTGCTTCAATTCCTAATAATTATTCTGATGGAAACCGATCTTGACCTCTTAATGCATTTTTGAGACGTAGTCGGGCTTTAGGATGTCCTTATCATGACATTGGTGACTTTCTGACTATGTTCTAACATTTTCAAAGGAGTCGATAGTTGAGATAAACTATTGCAACATAAACGATGCCCCTTGTTGAACATTGACCCAGAATAAATGTCCTAAAATGATGATAGTCATGATGGTTATGATGAAATGATGCATGCACCAAAACACAAACAAAGGGAAAACAAGTTAGTGGAACATATAGGAGACAAATATAAGGAAATAAAGAATTTAAGAACATCATAACAAAAAATTCATAACATGTCTCAATCAAGGTGGTGAGATGAAAAACGGGTAGCATTTTAACATGCCAGGATGCAATCTACCCTTCATGAGGTGATGCAATATCTTATTTTGATGGAAAAATAATCAACCAATGGTAATATTCATTTATAACCACTAGTGTGGATACGCGTTAAGCCATGACTCAGACAGCATAATGGCTTACAGTATATTAACATTGTGAACGATGGTTTTTGTTCACTATCACTTATTTATACATATGTTAGCTGGCGTTTGGGCGGCATGACGGGATGCTTTGTTCAATGATAAAAATACAAATGCGGGTGACAATTGTATACTCATTGTCACTTACCTAATTATGGTAATTAAGAGTAAAGGTTACGAATATTTCCCTGAGTGACCCTATTCTCCAGGTATTCTAGCAGCATTCCACTATGGTTTGACATAGTTTAGCTCATAGGGCTTACTATATAAGGTTTAAGTTGACGCCTAAATAGGTATCCGAACTGCTCCTCTTTTCGGTAAGGACAGTTGGCAGGTTTGGCAAAACGGGTTTGATCCATTGGATGTATTTTCCTATGCAAATGTGAAAGGTTACTCATGAGAGACATAGATAATTTACCTCTGAAAAGTTATTGCCATGCCTATACGAAGGGTTACTCATAAAGGTGGATAGCTTATTTCCTCGTAATGATTGGGTTATAACCATGCTATGGAGTTTGGCGGGACACTAATGCACATGCAAGTGCATGGTGTGTGATGGGGAAATGATCAAACCTTTTTGTTTACTTTCGTATTACCA